>JAQFVV010000958.1:0-148691 GCA_028023455.1 Epiperipatus broadwayi | reverse complement strand
TACAATATTGAAAAACTAGTAAGAGGAAAACGCTGGCAAGTTTCCAGTAAAAACAATAAATTGTAGTTTTATAAATATGTAATCAGATAAAATAAATGTTTAAATAAAAGCAATACTATATCAATTGTATATTATTGAAGTGAATTCACTAAACTACATAATATGCTTTAATTACCCTATCTATATTCCTGCATTTTCACTTTCAAAATACAATTTTAAGAAAATTTGTGTGATGTGGCCCGCGAGAATCTTACCAGTAGCATAAAGTGGCCCATTGTTTGAATGAGTTTGACATGCCTGATTTAGAAGAACATGCATTGTCATTTAAAGTCACATATTTGAAGAATATTATATTTTGTAAAACTTGATATGTAAAATAATTATATAAAATACTATATGGTGATGTAAATATAGTAGATAAAAGTAACTATTAAAATGATATGATATCTGTGCTAAAGAAATGAATATGAATAAAGAATGATGTAGTTGTGTTGTAGATATTCAAGATTAAATAAAATCAAATATTTATAATTATGCTTAATTTTTATCAAGCCAAATTTTATGTTTATTCCCATACCTCATCTTTCTGTCAAATCATGGACTAGTCTGGATTCTTTTCTTATCACAATCAGATTGAGAATTCTTTGCTGCTAAGCAATGTGTGTGTATATATACATATATTGTAACGGTATGAAAAGTAGAGCTGCTTTAACCTAACCTAGAGATGCAGATAGAGGGGGTTCGAACCTCACCTATTCCTCCAGATTGCTACTAAGCGACTTACTCCCCAAACCTCACTAGAATTTAATCTTAATGTATACCCAGTGGTCAGAGAGAGAAGAGACCAGAAAAAGGAATTTTTAACATATATATTGACCAGATCTATATATGTATGTCACACAAAGAAAAACAAACAATACTACAGAGTTTTAATAATAGTGAATGAAAGACAAACAAAACTTTTATTATTTACATTAGCAGAATTACACAAACCTTTATTAATGGTGCTGCAGGCTATTTTCCCTGCAACCATATATAGATATGTAAGAAAATCCCCATTTCTGTCATGAGAACAAAAAAAAGACAGATTTATATTATAATTTTAGGGAATATTTCTAGACAATGGGTAGGCTACACAATTTAAAGAGAGAGACATAATTTCATTGACTCTATGGTGAGAGCACAAAGTAAGAAATAAATGGTTAAATTAACTATAACACATTTTGGATGCATTTAAAGTACAGCCCTCTTCTAATGACTAAAATTAACTAGTGACCCCCAACGGATATTTTCAGCTTTGTTAAAAACATTTCAATAATATTTTACAGAAAAGTTTTTTTCAAAATAAAATATTAAATATTGTGTCCTAAGGTGATCGAATATTGCGTGCTAGGATGAGGCCCAAGACATGTTGGCAAAAACCAAGAGGCTAACATGAGGTCTGGATAGCTCTCCATCTCTAAACTGAGTTAGAGAAAATGGAATTTGTTTGCTGACTGTGTGATCCGAATTTAGGCATGGAATTGTATTGCTTATGTCCAGTTATGTATTCTTATACATATAAATATTCTGAAAGAGATGAGATCCAATTTCATTAATCTTCATTGTGATCCCTTAACCTATGTAGACTTGGTAACTGAGTGTGCTAAACACATACTGAGACGATCACAGATCAACCCAGAAAGCAATATATTACAAATACAGTCAAACGACCTTTAAATTTAAAAAAAAAAAAACATTTGCAAATAATGTACTTATATATTAGTTCACAGAGGGCAGTACTGGATTTCTTAATCATGAGGGATGATTTAATTGCTTAATATTTGTATATTTATTTCAGTATAGCGTTATGCACTGGGATTAATATTATATATATAACACTATGAAAGTCTTACCAAACAGAAAATCCATTATAAAATAATTCTTACTTTTCCTTCATAAACTTGAGATCACATATAAAAAGGAAAGATATTTTAATGATTAGTTATAGTTTAACCTGTCTACCCACAGAGTCAATATGTAATTCAAAAAATTTTAATATATACAGTCAAATGTACCCTCTTTTTTTTTTACACATAGAATAAATATGAACGCTTATTTTATTTTGAGTTCTTTAAAAATAGGATTATACATTCATAACTCTTCCATTGACTAAAAACAAGAAAAAAAAGGAATAATAAAAGTAGTATTGGTAGGGATCTTCCTTTTCTTTTTACATAAAAGGGGGGGGGGGTTGCACATTCTACATTTTACTTTCTCTCTTTTCTTTCTTTAAAAATAAAACATATACATAAAATGAAATATCTAATTATAGGTGTATAATGGCGATCAAGTTTAGTGAGACATTTTTCACTTAAGTTAATAAGTCATCGTCACCATTATACATATTATACCCACATCAATTAAAATATTAATGAAAAAATATATAGAATATTATGGGCATGACGTACTATATAATTTTCAATATATATATAAAACAATTTGCAAATTACAAAGAGTTTTTTTTAATTTATGTGATAGTTACCGGTAACTAGAGGGGGTGGGTCAAGATGGGTTCATTTGATGGTTCTAGCAGGTCTTTTTGTTTCTTCAAATTGGTTTCAGGTTTTGATGGCAGATATTCACTGATACAGGGCAGGAATACAGGGCAGACACTTTAGTTCTCTGGCTACTCACATGGTTATGACTCTGGTCTCAGGAATGGTTGGGAGAGTGAAGACAAAGAGATTACTCATGCATTTTTGCAGAGCAACACATTACTGGATTTATATATATGCTGAACAAATAGACTATGGCTTGAAGTAAGTACAGCAAGCAAGATTTCCGAATGTTATCAAATTTTTCAGCACACTTCTTCCAGTAAAAATTCTTAATATAAAACCTTCAGCAAAGGCTACAGCAAACATAATACCTCTGAACAAAAGAAACATTATTTATTTATACCCTTTTTCAATTCTATTTTAATCAAACTACTTATTAGTAGCCTATTGTTTTAAATTTTTCCCTGTTATCTATTATTTTGTCTAATTAAAAAAATGTTTTATAAATTAAATTCCCTTTCTTAATGGATTCTATTTAATTAAGAAATTTACCTTATCTATTTCTGTCATCATATATTTTAAAAATAGTTACAAATAAAAATTTAAACTTTCTATATTTTATTTCATTAAATTTTTAAAATAATTTCCTTCTTCAACTTATAACTATTGTGTAGGTCATTATTTATTTTAAGAAAAAGATCATACATTTACTGTGGTTCGACTTAAGGTCTTAGTCCACAGTGAATGGTGAAGCCAGCATATATATAATTGTAAATATATATATATATATATAAAGCTTATATATATATATATATATATATATATATATATATGCAAAGCTTATATATATATATATATATATATATATATATAGACAGACAATGAACAGCCAATGGCAAGAATAAGCCAATAGGCATTGATACTCACTGAATTCAAAAGTTTTCATTAAAGTTGGGGAGCTGGCAATAAATAGCCAGCCTTTTTGAAGATAAGGGTAAGAATGACTTGAAGGACAGTATGCATTCTCCAGAGAATGATTGTCAGACCTAAATGACATTATGCATTGACCAGAGAACAACTGTTAAACCTGAATAACAATGGTCTAGTTCTCTATATATAATCAGTGGAAACTTCTGCTAATCTGAACAGCAGTCATTGTTCTCCAGACTATAGCAATTTAAGACAACAGTTAATACAGTGAGGCAAGTCAATGTTTAGGACTGGAAGCTTCACTGTACCTATTCACAAGGCAATCAAGTATGGCTGGAAAGTGGTTAGAGAAATCTATAAAAGCAAGAACAGTTCTTTCTTCAACAGTCAACATTAGAACACATAGATATTCCTGCTATACATTAGCAGCTCAATATAACCATCACTACTTAAATCTATAAATATTGTAAATCTATTAGAAATTGAGTGTATGTTTGTATCTATGCATTACTAATAAATATATTATTAAAACATATGTATATTCATTTCTGTTTGTATGAGTAATTTAGAGTAAACACAACAAGCATTTTTAATGGCATTGAGATTGTACAATAACCTATAATGAACCATTTACATACATTTTGAATAATTTTCTTCACCAATAATAATTGAAATTATACATATGCAATTTTTTGCTTTTTTGCAAGTGTTAGTGAAGCTGTAATTATACTATAATGTTTAATATGCCTGCTTAGCGCTTTCGAGATTTAGTATTCTAATCTCATACTCATAGCTTTATGAATGAACACTGCTGTGATTTATTGTACACATATGGAAATGAGCTTGAATTTTACTTAGTTAGTCCATTGTTTGGAGAGAGAACAGCATGTCTCTCTTCTATTAATGGCACTGATACCATTTGCCATGTAAAAAGCTTCTTTGACTTTTCTTTTGGCATCACTCTGTGCAAATTATTTGGGCAGAACTGGGTTCGAATAGATGGCCTGTAGCTGCTTGATGGTCCCAGAAGATTGATCATTTTTATTTTTAAGCCTGTTGTATGCATACCTGTGTTGATAAATTATTGTTTTGATGTTAGCCTGAGTATCACTGTAGTAAGATGCCTGGCAGCCTAATTGAGGGTATACTATTTTAGAGACCACATGAGGGCCTTGATCTTTTTCTATTTTATCTTTGGAATTATTTATTAGTCTATAGAGATATAGCTGATTTAAAATTTTTATTTTCATATTTAAAAAAGACTATCTAAAAAGGTATCCTATTATTTATTCATGTATTTATTATTACTATCTATTTTCTTTGTATTACTTATTATTTTAATGTAAATAAAGCATATTTTCTACTTATTTTATATATAGATATCACAAAACAAATTCTTAATAAGCTTTGTAGAATACCCCCAACCTCAAACCAGTTTCTGCTACTGGAATCCTCAGTGAGGTACTAGGATATTCAATTATTAGATTAAAAATACCAGGACAAACCTAGCACTTTATCTAAAATATAAACTCTGAAATTTTCAGACATCCATATGTCTTCCAATCCAGCTATCTAACTTAAATAGCCATATGGGATTGAACTAAGTTCAGATACACCATATATTAATAGCTTTAGCAATATAAAATTGCCAAAGCCATCATAGCAAAAAACAACTTTACAAAAAAATCAAGTCAGATGTCACATGATTTAATTTAATAAAGCTTGTGTTCGCAAATGTTATATAGAGAGCTCGCAAAACAAACTCTTAACAAGCTTGGTAGAATACTCCCAACTTCAGACCAGTTTCTGCTACTGGCATCCTCAGTGAGGTGCTAGGATATTCTATCATTATATTAAATTAATGTCTTTTGAATTTTATTCCTTTATGTCATCATCACTCTATTGGATAAATTTAAGGTCACATAATATTTCAGTGTATTTTATATTTTATGAAATTCCTGAGGATTATAATCTATTTATTTTATGTGTTATTTGAATCTATACCTTAATAACATATCAATGTTTAGTTATAAATATAATTGGTTTAAATGAAATCACCTTTGATATTCAGCTCTATGATATTGGATGTATTTGTTATTCACATATGTATAATATTTAACATTCTGAAAACCCTATTGTCTTTATTTAATTAAAAACAATATGGTCACCAGAATGTTGAGTATTATTATTTTTGATGATGAGCTGGACTTTTTCTTTTTTTATACAGAAACAAATTTGATGTCTAATGTGTTGACTAATTTATATTGTTATATTATATTGTTATAATACGTCTACAGAAAGTTATAATGGGATATATAAAATGATAAATATCATCTAAAGAATTTATTGAAGAACCAATATTTTTCATAGAAAACAATACAATGCAATTTCTAAGCTGTGAGGCTTTACTAGTTCCCCATCTTTATTTTATTTCTTTATAATAATAGATTAATATGAAACCAGCAAAAAGTCACACAATCCCTATTTACTATGCTTACACAGTAACAAACTCTCCCTACCATGTAGCTATCCAGTGCAAGCTATAGTAATCAATGGATGCCAGAAGCTTTGTGCACATACATGCAGAGCTCTTATATTCAAGGCTACTTATTGATAAAAGCCACACACTAGAAATTAGTCTAGATGTATTAGAGGATTGGCAATAGGTAGGGATTTTATGCCCAAATCTTCAAGCATTCATTGATTACTAAGGCTTTCACTGAGTGGCAATATTATATGGATAGTTTTCTACTGTCACATATTGATGAATATATATTTAGATTTTATTTTTATGGCTATCTGTGTTAGCTACGAATCATTTATCTGCAAGAATACTTCTATGAAAAACATTTTTATTATTTTTATAGCCTGAATATAACCTAAATCCTAGCTCTTGCATATTTATATAATACAAAATGTGCAGACAACTACAATAAATAAAATGTCACACCTTATAAAATATAATTTTAAATTTCATTATATACATGTCGTTAAACTTGTACATTTTAGCTATAAATCTCTGTTTACTGAATACATCAATATGTGGTCCCAATTCACGATGCATTCCTGGTGAAGGCACGTTTACATGTAGATGTCTCAGTGGCTTTAGAACCACTTCTCTTGGAGAATGTGCAGGTATTTAATACAGAACTGTTTATTAATCTTCAAAATGAAGCTTGTTTTTAAAAACATTATAGAATGTGTGTATATATGTAAATATTTTTATGTATTACATTATTGATCATGATTATTTTGATTACATTTATCCAGTACTTGCAAGAAATATTGATCTACTCTAACTTCTTGCTATGCAATGTATTACTATAAACATTATCATTAAAACATGTGCTGGCAATAAAATAAACATTTTATTTTAAAATTAAATTAAATTAGGTCACAAATACAATTGCAAATGCACTATCATTGGGGCTTTTTATTTTTCAGATGTTCAGATAGACATTTGTTCCCCATCATTGTATTGCTTCTATTAACCTTTACAAAGACCCTCTTCTTGATATTTCTACAATGTTTTATTGATAGTTTACAGTTTTAACTAAGTAGCAGTTTTCAGAAATTTAAAAAACTTACAGGAGTAATATTTCTGTAGTGTAATTTTTACTAGAGACTTGTTTCTATAAACTTTTAAAACCCCTTGTGGAAGGATGTAATCATAAATATATGCCAGACAGGTGAAAAAGATGTATAATTCCCAATATGGACATTACATGCTCAAGCAGCACTCATCAGTTGGCCCAGATCGCCATCTTTTACACACATTTTTAACAATGTTTTGTATATACAGGTAGTCAATTACTACAGTTTAATTGATGTTTCAAACTTACTGCCCTTATAACTTTGACACAAACCACTTAATTGAAATATATTAATATTTTTATTAGTCATTCATCTGACTAGAGATTATCTATTTAATGAATAAAATTTTTGTAGTATAATTTTGACTATGCCAGTTTTATGCAAGGTGAGTACCGGTTTCTATCTGCATTTAAAATATTGTAAAGGGGTGTAATCATAAACATATGCCAAAGATGTGAGAGCAGTAATTTCAACACATCAATTAAACTGTATAATTGGCTATCTATTTATACTGAATAATGTTAAAGAAATATGCAAGAGATTGGGATCTGGCCAATTGATTAAGGGTGGCTTAGTATGAAATGTGCATCTTGTGAATTATCCTTTTTCATGTTTTTAGTCATGTTTATGATTACACCCTTCCATAAGGGGTTAAAAGTGGATTGAAATCTGTTCCTACCTTGCATAGGAGTAGTATAGTGAAAATTACACAACTTAAATATTCACTAAATGGATCATCTCTGTGCTAATGAATGACTAATAAAAATTATTAATTTACAAGAATATCTGAAAAATTTTTCAAATTGTTGGAGAAGGCTAGTCAGTTGATACTGTCAAATGTTATAAGCTGTGTAAAAAGTGATAGTGGAAATATCTGTGCAACTTTGTTTATTCTAAATTATAAGAATATATTTATTTTTCAAAGACTTAATTTCTGTCTTCCTCTCTATTCTCAAAGATTATTGATTGTTTCAATTTTAAATAATGATTTTTTTCTAATAACAATTTCCAAATAGTATTGACTTGATCTACTTCAGGTTTTTTACTCACATTAAAGTTGCCATCTTTTATACATGTGTCAAACCTTTCATGTATTAATATCACAAAGTGTAAATGTATTTTGATGATAGAGGGCAGTGTAGTTTATCATTTATTTATTTAGTTTTCATATGAGAGATGCAAAAAGTAAAATGAAAATGTTTGGTAGATTGCAGTTTATGGATAATAAAAGAATAGCTAAAATAGTATTTAATTGGGTTATAAGTAAAGGGCAGGTAACAAGATGGGTGAGAAAGGTAATGCAGTATGCAAAAGATTTGGATAAAGAATTTATATCAGTATATTTGTACAAAAGATGGGATGATTGTGTTAAGAGGATTGTTGAGTGTTATAGTAGTAAGGAATGGGATAAAAGAATAGATTTATTAATAAAGAATAGGGAGTTAGAGAGATTGGAGAAATAGTATGGAGAGTAAAAGGAGTTTAAATATATGTAGAAATAAACAGAATATTAGGTGTGCTTTAATATATGATAATAGTAAGGAAAGTAGTTTATTATTTAAGGCTCGAACAGGGATCTTTAGCTACAAGAGAATATGCATGTAAATGGAAAAAAATGGCTGATTTATTTTGTAAATTACGTAAGAAAGGAATAGAAAATATTAGGTATTTGTTAATTAAATGTAAATGCTTGAAAACAGAAAGGGTACATATAATGAAGTTATGGAAGAATAAATATGAAAAAAGTGATTATACAGGAAGTGAATTATTGGTTTTTATGCTGGGTTTGGGAAAAGATAAAGGGGATTTAGATATAAAGGTTATAGAGTTGACAAAGATTATGTTGTGGAAATGGGATGGAGCAGAATATGAGAAAATTTAGAGTTGGGGAATGGAAAATAAAGTGGCTAGCAGGTTCATCTGGGCATAATTGCTGAGATATTCTTGACTTTGTTTAAGGAGAAGCCACAATACATCACATCACATATATTAAAATAACAGAATATAAATATCAACTTTAATAAAACAAATTCTGGCAAAAAATGAGCAAATGTTAGCAGACATTAATAAAAGATTATATAAAAATGTTTAAAAGCTTCATAACATGAATCAAAATTGTGAGTATAAATAATATCATCAGAAGCATCCATTTCTAAATACTTCTCTCCAATTCCAGAGGGAAAAAAGGAAGAATATTGTAATGATGAGTTTTGCATTGTATATAAAAACCAACCTGTTAACTATAAATATATCCATATATGGAATATGCTATTCCATTTTTCCACTCATTTGATTCTATGTGATACTCTTTTAAAAGCTTTTATTTATCTTTTTTATTTTTTATTTAGGTTAAAACTTTAACTGATTTGCACCATACTTTTATCAAATAGATTTTTTTTCAAATTTCATACAAGTGTTTGATATGAATAAGAATGAAATACACCTGGGTCTCATTTTATGCGGATTATTTTAATGCGATTTTGAAGTTATGCGATTCATGTTTCTTCTTAATATCTTTCATATTTCACTATATTTATTATATATCAAGAAATTTAAATTATTAATAACTTATTTTCACTTGAAATACTTTTTTTTTTTCAAAAATATAACGGTATATTAGCAGCTAATGTGAATATGGCCTGAAGCTGTATTTAGAATTGTAGCTTCTATGTAAATAACCTATTTATATTAATGAGTAAAGATCAGCCTTCTCAAGCTGATCTTTAATGTATTACAATTTATAAAACAAAGCACTATAAAAAAAATGCTTATTAATGAGTAAATAATAATAATAGATTTATATTTACATATAAAAATATCGCAATAAATATTCAAAAAAATTAAACTTTTAAAACAAATTTTGTTATATATAACAGAAATAAATAATCTTTTAAATTTTTTAAATAAAAAAATGAAGATTTTATAAACTGAAAATAATCTTTCTAATGATAATGTATAATCTTTTTGTTTTGATTACGATCTCATTTTTTTAATATAGAAACAGAAAACCATTAACACAGCACAAGACTGAAAATGTCCCTAGTTGTACAACACATCATGAATAAAAATAAAGTGGCTAACAGGGTTTTCTGGGCATAATTGCTGAGAGATTCTTGACTTCATTTAAGAAGAAGCCACAATACATCACATTACATTGAATCTGATTTCGTACCAGTTTACAAATGACCCGCTAGTGGTAATGATTAAAATATGTATGAAAAATGTAAAATTAAATACTGTAGTAATAAAAAAAGTAAAAAAAGTTTGTCTTGTATTAATTTTTTTCAAATATTTGATATTTTTTATTAGTCATACTTTATTTGCTTATTTTTTAATGTGAATTTTAAAGTAATGTTTTCTTGTTGTTTTGCTTTTATGTGAATACTGAAAATTACAGCACCTATCCCCCATTTTTCAAGGTAAATTAAGTCTATTTTTGTGCAATTTTTTTTAATGCAGATTTTCTGTGGAACCTATCTACTGCATAAAACGAGACCCAGGGGTATAACAATGTAATATTAGGTGATGATCCAGCCAGTTGTCCAGCCTAAAATGTTGGCTAGCTTAATTTCAATCTGCAGTGATGTTAATAACTATGTGTATTAGATAGAAGTATATTTGTTCAAAATGTGATTTCAATTAATTACATCATTAATTCATTAAAATCATTTACTTTTACAAATGGTAAAAAAAATGAAGTCTTAATTTCTTTAGATTCTTCAACAAAAATTTGTATTTTTTTTTTTTTAAAAAAAAAGCTTACTTCATTAAAATAAAAATCTTGTAAACAATTTTTATCACAGGAAACATTCATAATTTTATGTTTCTTATTGCATTGGAAAATCCATATAATATTAATATTATTTAATTTCTTTATTACTTTTACAATGCTTCATATAATTACAATCCACTATTGATGACTTCGATTTCCAGCAATCTTCTTCAGAACTTCTATGTATATTTTCAAATCTTAACTGTTAACCATTAAGATATGAAAATATAAGTAGTAGTTCTGAAGAAGATTGCTGAGGCAAACAAAACCATCAATAATGAGTTGTAATTATATGAAGCATTTTAAAAGTAATAAAGAAAAACAAACATTCATTTTAAATACTGAAAATACAGTAACATTGTTTACATTCTCAGATTTTAAATTTGAATAAAAATAATTGCAAAAAGTCAAAATATTTTATAATTAATTGTTTTTCTCTTCACCAATAAAAGTTTTAATTATACATATGCAATTTTTTCTCGCATGTGTTAGTGAAGCTGTAATTATACTGTAATGTTTAATATGCCTGCTTAGCGCTTTCGAGATTTAGTATTCTAATCTCATACTCATAGCTTTACTGAATGAAGACTGTTGTAATTTATTGTACACATATGCAAATGCGCTTGAATTTTTAATTAGTTAGTCCATTGTTTGGAGAAAGCAAAGCACACATCTCTTCTATTAATGGCACTGAGATCATTTTCTATGTAAAAAGCTTCTTTGACCTTTCTTTTGGCATCACTCTTCTCTGTGCAAATTATTTGGGCAGAACTGGGTTTGAATACATCAACACAAGAATTTACCAACACAGGTATGCATACAACAGGGTTAAAAATAAAAATGAAGGGACATCAATCTTCTGGGTCCACCAAGCAACTAGAGAGCCATGTATTCGAATCCAGTTCTGCCCAAATAATTTGCACAGAGAAGAATGATGCCAAAAGAAAGGTCAAAGAAGCTTCTACATAACAAAAGATCTCAGTGCCATTAATAGAAGAGAGGCATGCTTTGCTCTCTCCAAAAAATGGACTAACTAATTAAAAATTCAAGCGCATTTCCATATGTGTACAATAAATTACAACAGTCTTTCTTCAGTAAAGCTATGAATATGAGATTAGAATACTAAATCTCGAAAGTGCTAAGCAGTCATATTAAACATTATAGTATAATTACAGCTTCACTAACACATGCGAAAAAATCTCATATATATAATAAAATATTTTATAAAAAATGCTTTCACTTTATTTGATAAATAATACAATAAAAACAAAAATATGATTTTCCCCCTAAATCATAATTTTGGTTGTTAAATACAACTTGAAATTTCAAGCGTTGTTAGCCGAGAGGTCATCGCAGCCGCCTTGCAAGCAAGTAGTTGGTTGCAGACGGTTATGGGTTCGCCTCCCGGACGATGCTATGACATATGAAAAAAAAAAAAAAATACAACTTGAAATAAAAGTGTGCAACATTTACATAATAATTAATTCAAACATTAGTTTAAAAGGATGCTTGAATTAATTCAGGTGCAAAATGAAACTAAAGATTGAATGAATTTATTTATGGGTACCCATGTTTTTATTTAAAGTTACATATAACAATCATAGTTTTGATTGAAATATTTATATATATATGTGTGTGTGTGTGAGTGTGTTTTTAATGTTTACACATCAAATTAAATAAAAGTGTTTTCTATAAAAATATATTTTTTTTATATTCACATGATCAAATATCAAAATTTATGATTGTTGATTATATAAAAATAAATAGAAATGTAATTTTACATTACAGATTATGAATGTTTTGAAGTAATTGAATATCAGCTGTGTACTACGGGGAGTCAATGTGTTATTGACAATAATCGCTTAATTTGTTCCTGTCCACGTGGTTTTTTAGGAGACATGCTGCATTCTGGATGTTATGGTTGGCCTTTTTATACTTTTAATTAGCTAAATAATAAGTAAAAATTTGCATATGTTTATATATATAAGATGTTATATTATCAAAAGTGCAAACTTGTTTTTTTTTTTAATTATGAAATTCATTTCCATAATTATTTTTAAAGAAAAGAGTACTTAATAATGATATTAACTACACATACTGCCATGGTAGCATCAACATGATCTGAATGCAAATCTTTTAAATACAGTCTTTTTTAATAAGTAGAAATAATTTATCATTAAAATCTCTTAAAAGTACTCGAATTTTAATAGTGTAAATGTAGTTAATGTAATTTATTTCCCAATCATTTGTTGCCATTAAATAAAAATGATTTTTGTCAAGCGTTTGTGGCCGAGAGATCAGCACAGCCGCCTTACAAACAATTGTCCCTGGTTCGCGGGTTCGCTTCCCGGCCGATGCTTTGACACATGAAAAAAATAATGATTTTTTTTTTCTAAGTATTATTTTTTATTAGAAATGAAACTATTTTCACAATCGTATGTTTAAATGTTGATAAATAATAATGTAATTCTTAATTAAAATTTCATTCATTGGCTATATTTATTTACATGTTGATAACAAGTACTATGGGTTACTCTAGTAGTGTTAGTCTATTATACAATAATCTTATTATGTGATGATTTGATAAGAAGTATTTTTCATAGTTAATTCTTACTTAGAACTTGAAAAATGATAGTTGTACCTAGTGCAATTTATTCACTCTTCTACAAGGTATTAAAAGTGGACACAAAGCAAACTTTGTCGATATCATATAATACTCAATTGACCAAACACTTTACTACTTTTACAATGCTTTATAATCTACTCTTTCCTGCAGTTTACAGTTTTGATTGCCCCATTAATCTTCTTCAGAACATTCTGAAGAAGATTGCTAGGGCAATCGAAACTGTAAACTGCAGGAAAGGGTGGATAATAAAGCATTGTAAAAAGTATTAAAATGTTTGGTCAGTTGAATATTATATGATATACATTTGGCAATGCAATAGGAAACAGTAGTTATCAAACTTTATCTAGTGAGAGAATAGTATAATGAAAAAATATTGAGTCTGTCAACTTAGCATAAAAGATTCAGACGATTTTCTGATGAATAAACACTGTTCATGAAATACATCCATTGTGAGAAAACTTTGGTAGAAATATTGAATCTGTCAACATGCTGTAAAAGATTCAGACATTTTTTCTTATTAATAAGACTGTTCATGAAGTACATCCATAGTGAGAAAAGTTTGGTAAAAAGTATTGAATGTGTCAACATGGCATAAAAGATTCAGACAATTTTCTGATGAATAAAGACGGTTCATTAAATACATCCATAGTGAGGAAAGTTTTATTCAGTGATGATGATTGTTTATAATGTAATGAAGTTGAGGATGCACTGATAGAAACCAAAAATCACTTTAAAATACATTTGCAGTACAGTGGTTATTTATCAATCTCTAGGTGTTAAATGTGAATCCAATCCTCTCCCTAATTTGTAAGAAAATGGAAATTAAAAAGATACCAAATTGTTAATACAGACATGGAGACTTGGGTATTATATATTTCTAATTTACTTGATGAGAAAAGGTTTTCTATTAATTATATTAGTGAGAGAATATTATCTGATAATTTTTGCTAAACAATGCTTGAAATATGGTAGAATTGAGAAGGGAAATGCACTAATAAAAATAAAAAAAATAAAAAATTATCTTCAGTTATAATTATAAAGAAGATAATCGCCTCTTTTCACTAGCACCATGTTATAATATTAAACAATGATATTAACTATAAAGTTACTCTCACCCCAGCCACAAGATAAAGATTTAGAGAAAAAAAAGAATGACCATCTTATTTTCCAACTCAAATACAGTTACCATTTTTTTGGTATATTTATATGATTTTTTTCATAATGTTAAAGTAATATTTACTAAGGCTATAAACCTCAAGAATGTGCGCATGAAAATGCAAAGGTAGGGACCTCTACAGGTCCTAACCACAAGCTTACACTTTGGAAGAAAAAAGGGGAATCAAAAAAATCAAAAAAATATTTATACAAGTTATTGTTATTTTCCCTCTTCTTTAAATAATAGATAACTGAATGATGTTGAAAAGTATTTGCTTGGTGATAATTATTTTTTTATATAAAGCATAGTTATCTTAATTATCCATAATGGGAAGAAAGTTTATTCTTTATATACTACAAAATTAGGCCAAGACATTTGTAATGCTGTTATTTTTCTAAGAAACTTGGAAAATATATTTAATCACATTCCCATTGATCATTTGTTTGTTCCATAATGTAAAACTTTTTTAATTAAAAGCAAACTGATTTTTTTAGTTTATAAATTTCAAATGTTAGGTAAAAAATAACATATGATCATAATCATTAGTATGATATGACTGTTTTAGATAGATATATGCTATATTTCTTTGAACTACAAGGTTTTACATATTGTCCACAGATATGAAAGTGAGATACTAAAAAAAAATACTAAAAATGTGGGTGTCACTATGGACTTTTAAAATAAGTAATGGATGCAAGACAAAATGAGCAAGACGATATTTGATAAGAATATATCCGAACGTGAATTGCAAATGATAAATTAAAATTGTCTTAATAATGATTGTATTAAAAGCAGTTTTATTTATTAAGAAAAATTGCAATGATTGAAAATATTGATAATAGAAAAATGACAATTATCAAAATAAAGATATATGCATTCTGTATCCACAATTATAAATGTCCTTTGAGCTGTTTGAATATCAAAGAGACAATAGATTATTTTAATCATGAGCAATGTGATTTTTACTTATTTATTATATTATTTTTTTAACTAACTTAGTAGCAAATTTTATTAAAGAAACATGTGGAGATATATATCTAGAGAGATTTATTTCTGGCTTTATTGAGTACTTCAATTTGGATACTCATCCTAGTTGTAGATTTGAACTCATTAACTATGTGGTTAATGCATTAACTATGTGGTTTATAGTATGGGTTCCTACACATCTATATAGATTAATAGCTTTTTACTTTTATTTATAGAGAAGATGAACACATCAAACATGATTTGTCTGAATCTTTTGATCAGTCTTTATATTTGAAAAATGATTTAATTCTAATAATCATTTAATTAAATTTTAGAACAAGTATCTAGAAAATGCTAAGAAATGAAATAAAGTATTTGTACAGAAAATAAACTGTAATTGTGTGTGGTAATAATGATAGTTTTATCTTCTATTTGCTGAAATTCATTAAGAATACTTTTTATGACTTGAAGATTGATGTTATGAAGGAGAAATACATCATGCATACCATAACATTAACTTTGTTTTTAAGTCATGGAATGAAAAGTCTACTATTATTGAATTTTAACTTTTCCCATTACTGATTTTAATGTAGATTGCAAAAATAATATATGAATAGCAGAGGAATAAAAATAAACTTATGTTAAAGCTAATGATGTAATGGTAATAGAGATTTTTATAATTAAATATAAATTATCTAACACAGCTGTTTACTATTTATAAATTATATAAGATTAATGTTCATATTAAAAGTTTTCTTTACACCTTAACTATGAAATATGACAATCTTAATTTGTCAGTGCTAACATAGATTGAAGATTTAAATATGCATACTGATATAGTCAGGTATTTACATTTGATTTTATGATTATTTGATGCTTTTAAATATTACATGGAGCTAATGAAACCATATTGAAATAGTTAATGGATAAAATTAAGATTCAGTTCACTTTATGGATATTAGTAGATAATTAATTTTTTTAGCAAAATTGTTCGTAAAATTTTCAGCTTTCATTACATAAGAATTTACACACACACACACACACACATAAATATATATATATATATCTGAAGATAAGACATATTTGTTTTACATAATATTGGACTGTTTCCATCATCTAATATTAAGTACTGAATATATTTAGAAAAATCTAATTTTATTTAAATTTTCCAATTACATTCAACTGTTAGTAATAACATACAGGTTAGTATATGCATAGTGTTTCAAAAGTCATTATTCTCCTCCCTTCTTCAGGTGTTCCTAGCCTGACCAATGATAGTATTAGTATGGGAATCAAACCTGGACCCTTATATTCTTGAATATTGAATTTTAAGCTAATGCTCTAACCAACTGAGTTATCCTACCAAAGGCAACAGTGAATAGAAATTTCATATACCTATCTATGAAGTTCCTGTTGATTTCTCCACTTTTTACCAAGACATTGGTGGTTTTCATACATTAAATATAGTCACACTAGATCAACTCAAGGGTTTATTTGCCATTGACATATGATCAGCTTCTTTGAATTTTCCTCTTTGTATCTTTTCTTCTCTATTCAATATTTTTGTATTTTCTCAATTGAACATATGATTATTGGTACATACAAGGTCCACTATCTTAGACACATCTGTTTTCTAATCATCAGTTTGTGCCTTTGAAATTGATTTTTAATGGGGCAAATAGTCCCACAAATATAATATTTTTATATTGATATGGTAGTTTATACATGCAGTTTTTGCTTTTCAACATTTTCAGTTTAGGCTTTGCAGATGTTAGAATTTCTTGTCATGTTGTATGACTCAGGAAAGCTCTCCTGTTGTTATATTGATTGCAGATTTTTCTTAATTTGTCTGTTAGTGTTGGTATGTATGGATATACTACATTACTAATAATTGTTTTTTTCTTTGATGGTTTTTTTGTTTCCTAATTAAGGTTTTCTTAATAATAGCTGATGGTTAACTATTTTTCATAAGAGTTTATTCTATATTTTTTTTTTCCAAATCACTAGTTCATGCACAAACTTCTTTTGCTCTGTTTCATAGTGATAGTATAACTCCATGTTTGTGTTTCTGGTGTAATTGAATGTACATGATATGCATTTTCCTGTATATCAAGGTTTTCTGTAAACTGTAGTTTTGATTTTGCCATAAAAGAATATTGTCACAAAAACATCTAAGAATGTCACTTTGTACTCTTCTTCTGATTCTATTATTAATTTAATTGAACAGATATGTTGTTGATGTGTTTCTAGAATGTTTGTAGTAATTCTCCACCATGTGGCCATACAACAAATGTATCATCAACATAGTGAAGCCAAACTTAGGTGAATATGGAGTAGCCTTTATGGCTGTAGTTTCAAGTTCTTCCATGTAAATATTGCTAGTCAGGAGTGATAATGGTGAGACCATAGCCAGTTCTTGATTTTGTAGAAAGAATTCTGTCTCGTATTAAAAGAAGATTGTTTGAAATTTAGATTATTTTTTTCTTCACAAGATAGCATTGTTGAAAAAATGATATGGGGAATGACTGATATATATATATATATATATATATATATATATATATATATATATATATCAGTATATATATATATATATATATATATTGTAACCCAGTGCTTTTGCACATTGTTCTTAGTGAAGGCTTTAATATAATAATTTATGGTGATTATTAATAATTTAAAAAAATATAAACAATAAATAAAAAAAACATGACAACAATTGTATTTGTACAAGTTATGTTATCTAACTTGAATGCAAAAATACTTACTTTATTCTGCTTCTAATGAGTATAAAATAAATCATAACTTGCAAATTGTAAGAATTTACTAAAGTAATTCTTATAATAATAATAAGCTATATGCTTTAGCATAAAATTAATATTTAGTAGAATATGTGTAAAATAAAGAGAGAGTAAACAGGATTAAGTTATAAATAAATTTATAGATATCATAGACAGAGTGTTTAAGGATTAAAGTATAATTATTTAATAGTACAATTTAAGTCATTTAATCAATTTACTTTAAATATAAAATATATATTTTAAAAAAATAATGCTTATTAATTCAGATAAATAGTATATAATTGCTTAAAGAAAGAAATAAACTAATAAGTTAAATTTTAAATTTGAAATGTCACTTCTTCTGTGTACATGTGTGTGTGCATGGGTGAATTTAGAATTTTTGGTTTTAATAACCAAGTTAAGAAAGGGTTAAACATTTAATTATAATACTTCAGTATTATATAGGGTATATGAGCACAGACTTTCACATGACCCACCACTCTCCACACTATCTCATAACACTGATACACTTGAACACATATATACGTTGAAAAGATAAATAATCACCAATATACATATTTTATGCTAATCCAGCAATCATCAGTTAGTCCAGATTACCATCTCTACACATATATGCTATAAGTGCTCAATCCAATTGAAAATCTGATGACGGAATGCTCAAGAGTTGGAGTGTGAAGTAGATTGAAGCCTGTCCATTAAAGTATGTGGATTGACTATCTTAATATATATCTGAGCACTTATAGCATATATGTGTAGAGATAGTAATCTGGACCAACTGATAATTGCTGGTTTAGCATGACATGTATATTGGTGATTATTTATCTTTTCACCATATATGTGTTCAAGGGGTATCAGTGTTATGAGATAGTGTGGAGAGTGGTGGGTTGTGTAAAGTCTGTGCTCATATACCCTATATATTACATATATAGACACAGGTATATAATAAGCCTGTGTGTTTCAGTTATAATACTTCTGATAAACCAAGATTAAGAAAAGGTAATTTATTATTTTTTTTAAAAATGGTAATTAATGTAATTTATTATCTTGTTTCTTTATTTTTTTTATTAATTTTCTTAATTAATAAAAAAATCTGTTATATTGATCTTTTCTTCAACTTGTCTGTTAAGATCGCATGTTTCTTTAATAATGTAGGTTAAAGTTACATATTTTTTTTACTTAGTTCCTTGTACTGATTATCTGCAGAAAGAAATTTATTATTAACTGAAAGAAAACACTTTGATTCCTCTTGGAGGCTTTAAAGGAACCGAGCATGGCAAATTCCTAATGCCCACTCCATACATTTTTGTCATTGCAGCTGTTATTAGTATATGATTATTCATATAGTATATGAATGGGCTGCTCACCAACATGCATTAGCCAGCATGATGAGTTTATTGGCTTTTTATTTCTGAGTTTAAGATCAAGAAACACCATGGTCTTTCTTCTCACTTGCCTGATAAGGCAGAATGAATGTATGTGTAAATGATAAATATTTTTCCAAGAGATATATACAATCATGACAGAGAAAAATAAATCATGGCCCTTATTACCAAGAGGATGTAAAGTCACCAACTAAGTCAGCGGTTGGTGGCCAAAGGTGGAGTGTGCTAAGAATTCCCTGATTGTGGACCCAGGCTGCCATTTGATGATGATTTTTTTATTTAGGCACTTACAACTGCAGATCACTTTTAAGTGAAGGAAGATTTCAAGAATTAGAACTGTCTTATATTAAATTGGACATTATGGGATTTTGTGAAGTTAGAAGAAAAAGTGAAAAGACAATTGATTTAAAAAGTGGACATGTACTCTACTACAAAAGCACAAATATTGAGAATACAAGTGGAGTAGGATTCATTATAAATAAAAAGTGGAAAAAGACATTGTGGAGATTGATGGTGTATCGGGCAGAGTGGCAAAATTAGTTATACAACTCAATAGCAGATACCAAATGCAGATGATTTAGGTTTATTCCCCAACAAGTTCTCATAGTGAAAAAGTAGTAGAAGATTTTTATATAGATCTACAAAAAGGTTTTTGATCAGAGTAAACAACATTTTAAAATTGTTATGGTAGAATTTAATTGTATAAATGATAAACAAATGAAAGATGAAAGTGTTGTAGGTAATTTTTATTATGGTTTTAGAAATGAAAGAGGTCATAGACTTGAGGAGTTTTCAGAAGAAAAAAAAGTTTATGTTATGAATTCTTTTTTTTTAGAAAAATGTTAAAAGGAAATGGACAAGGAAGCATCCAAATAAAGGTACAGCAGAATTGCATTATATGTTGATTAACAGAAAATCTATATTTCAAGATTGTAATGTTCTTAATAAATTTAACACAGGAAGTGATTATTGATTAGTAAGATGTAAGATACGTGTTAATGTAAAACTTGAGAGACAAAAATTATTAAGAAAAACCATATTTACAGTTGATATTTCTAATCTTCAAAAACACTCTAATGAATTTAAATTAGAACTTACAAATCGGTTTCAAGTATTAGTAGATTTTGAACATGATTCATATTTGAATGAAATTAATAACAAAATAACTGATACAATTTTAAAAACTACAACAAAGATAGCTGGTAGAAAAAAGCAGCAACTGACCAATAAAATTTCTACTGAGACCAAAGAATTTATGAAAAAAGGAAGGAATATGAAGATATACAAAAACGATGCATTACAAAGGATTGAATATCTCAAATTTTGTAAAATGGTATGGAAAAGAGTTGAAAATGATATAAGAAAGTATAACTGTAAACTAGCAAAGAAAGCTGTAGAAGAGAAAAGTCTCAAGAGTGTAAAACAGCATTTTGGTATTGATAGGAAATTTATATCTGCAATAAGGAATAAAGATCAAACTATTATTAATAGGAGAGATGACATCATGAAATGGGTAGAAGACTTCTATCAAGAGTTATATAGTAATAAAGAACAATTATCTCCTATATCTATTATATTTTCTGAATTGCCCAGAATTTTAAATGAATAAGTGAGACATGCAATTAAATTTATGAAGAAAGGAAAGGCTCCAGGTAATGATGGAATTATAATTGATATATTAAAAGAAGCAGGTGAAGAAATGGATAAATTTTAGCAAAGTTATATTCCAAATGTCTAAATGATAAAGATGTACCAGATGATTAGAAGAATGTGATAATAATATTAATATTTAAAAAAGGTGATAAAGAAGATATTAGAAATTACAGACCTATCAGCTTTTTATCACTTTTATAAAAAAATTTTACTAATATAATTATAACTCATCTATAGAGGGCATTGGATTTCCACCAACCCAGGGAACAAGTGGGATTTAAAAGTGGTTTTAGTATTATGTAGATCATATTCAGGTATTGAGGGAGGTTATAGAAAATACAAATGAATATGCATTCCCATTATGTTTTGGATTTGTAAATTTTAAAAATGCTTTTGATTCTATAAACATTTCTTCAGTAATTAAAGCATTGGATCATCAAGATGTAGGTCCAGGATATTGTTATATTTTAAAGAACATTTATAAAAATGGAACAGCAACAATGACTCCAAATCACTAAAACTTTTTACAGCAGTGCTGCAAGAAGTATTTTGTGGATTAAAATGGGAATCTAAAGAAGTGAAAGTAAATGGAGATTATTTAAGTCATTTACATTTTGCATATGATGTAGTTTTTTGCATATAATGCTTTAGAACTGCAGGAAATGTTGCAGGAGTTATCAGATGAAAGTAGGACTAAAGATAAATGTTAAATAGACTAAAGTAATGTTCAATGGATTTTCTCAAAAATATAAAAATAACGATTGATTATGATGAGTTAGAAGAAGTTAATAGCTACAAATGTCTTGGTCAGATTATTACTACAGATGGAAACATAATGGAAGAAATTAATCATAGATTTAAACTTGGTTAGAGTGACTTTAATGGAAATAACTCGATACTAAAAGAAAATATGCCTGTGTTTGAAAAGAAAGGTTTTTAATAAATGTGTTTTACCAGTTCTTACTTATGGATATGAGACTTCAACATTTTATAGAAGAGCAATACTGAGACTTCAGACCACTAAAAGAAGTATGCAGAAATGCATGTTAGGAGTAACAAAAAGATATCGAAAATGCAATTTATGGGTAAGAGAACAAACAGGTGTTATTGACCTCATCGAAAAAATTAAAAGATTGAAGTGGAGTTGGGTCTGATATATTTCTAGAAGAGATAATAATAGATAGACAATTGCAATCTTAAAGTGGATTCCAAAAGATTGTAAAAGAACCAGAAAGAGATCACGTGTGAGATGGGTAGATGAAATAAGAAAGTGTGCAGGGGTTATGTGGAGAAAAGAAGTTAAAGATTAGAGAAGATGATATGAACTTGGAGAGACCTTCATTCTGCAGTGGATTGATAATGGTTGATGATGTTGATGATTACTGATTAGCCTATTTAACCACAGGGGTCACTTTTTCGAGGGAGGTAATTGTTCAGACCATTGTACTAATTTATTCTTCATTACTATTCAATTATTTTTAAAAGAAGGAAATTAAAATGTGAAGTTAAAGAAGTTAGACTGTTTAAACTTTAAGTTAAGAATAGGTCACTACTTATTATGAAATGCGGTAAAGAATAAAATATAGGAATTCTAAATGCTCACTAAAAATGAACTGTATAATTATAAAATAACCTGTCAATTTTTAACACAGGAGGAATTATTATTTAAGTACATTAACTATCTCTGAATTTGTGCCACTTAGAAGAATATTTGTGAGAAAGTCGAATTTGACAAAATTTAAATAAAAAAAAATATCCATGATAACTTTAATAGGCTTCATTCTCTCCATATTTTATTCTAAAATACTTTAAATGGAAGTGAATTGAGGGAACTATGAAATATGTTTGTCTATAAATAGAAAAAATAGTTTGCAGAAATAATTTATAATGGACATTTGATATGTGTTGTAATATTTGAAGACTATTAAATTTAATAATGTTTTCCAAAAAGGAAAATTGCTAAAACTTAATATCTGGAAATGACTTTTATTATTAACCTAATTTAAGCTTACTTTTGAATGTCCTTTTTTAAAAAAAGGAAAGAAGTAAAAATATATTATCTATTTCAATGGCAGACTCCAAAAATTTTAACAGAGCAAAAATGAATATACTCCAGATCGCTATTTTACATTGACCAATTTCTTTAAATTTCAAATCTAGTATTTAATTTAGAATTAAGAACTGTATTAATATGTTATTTTTTATGCATGACTGGAAGTTATATTTGCTGTATAAAAATGTTTATTATTTGTTTGGTATGCATGCTGCATCACACTGACAACCCACTGAGAAAGGACTTTGTGCCCTCAACAGACTGCTCATTATGGAAAAGGTTCTGTTAATGAACTATGATATTTTTAAATATGTATATACCATATTTTTTAATATTATTTTCTTTATTTTATTATTGTTATAACAATATTTATCACTGCATGTAATAAGGTAAACTTCATATCATTTGATATTTGCTGGTTAAGATAAATTTTGTAATGCTTTTATGTAATAGAGATATTCATCTCTCACATTTATTTATTGTTTTCATAAGATTTATGAGTTTCATTCACTCATTGATATAACAGCCAAAGTGGGTTTATCAGAAGTCGAAAATTCTCATAATTATTGTGATACAATGATTTACTGTTAAATTCTATTAGTCTCATATTATTGACATTTACTTTAAAATTATGTCAACTTTATTTCTATGAATTTTTGTATTATACATTGCTTATATGTATGTATTTTTATCTGATGCCAAATTTTAGTGTGCCATTATTTTTAAATATTTTTATAGTCATTTGACTAATCATTAAATTGTTGTTTTCAGACATTGCTTATTGTTTGATAATTTTTAATGTGAATATTATTTTAGTCAGCTTTCTCAGTGATAATTTGTCATCATTCAACTTGAGGTTTATGCCTTAGAATATTAGGCTTTATTTGATATTTTTGCTTATTGTGCTTTGCAGAATGGAGATGTTCTTCCCATTGTTCACATGTTTTATTCCATCAGTTGA
Organism: Epiperipatus broadwayi; assembly: GCA_028023455.1. Lineage (NCBI taxonomy): Eukaryota > Metazoa > Onychophora > Udeonychophora > Euonychophora > Peripatidae > Epiperipatus > Epiperipatus broadwayi. The sequence continues at coordinate 124,257 of JAQFVV010000958.1, read as the reverse complement.
TAGTGCTTTATATTTTAGTGATCCTTATCACATTCTATTAGGGTATGTGCATCCCAGGAGAGTATCATAATTTTGGTGAATTTTCCATTTTTCTTATGTGCTGAGACTGCATCCACACATACTCTTTTGCTTTAGATATAGGTATTGGAAGGCACTATACTTTGTTCATATTGTTTTGCTCTGTGGAGCCCTTGTGTCACCTATCCCTCATAATGTTCTTGAATGTTTTTCAACTGTATAAGATGAGGTTATTTGTATATTAGATATGATATGGCAATGATAAGTTAGTTATTAGAGAGTTTAGTTCTTCAGATTGCACTTTGTTTACAGTGCTTGGTTAAATGTAACAATGTCTGCATAGTGTTACTGTGTTATTCCAGCCAGCCATAAGCAAACCAAAACATGTGTTCATAATTTAAATACTTATTATTTAGGACATGACATAATAGGCAACACACATCTTTAATGTATTTGTCTTCACTATCTGGAGCACTTTGCTGATGGATTTGTAAGTTATTTAATATTAGATATTGTATTGTTATGTGGACAGTAACTCACTATAATATGTGTGTACATGACTTCTGATTAATGATTCATTCCCTGCTTTATAATTTATTTATTTAAAAAAAAAAAACAAATTAAATAGTGCCATGCAATCTTAGTTTATTTGTCTAAACCTGATAGTTATTATTATCACTCACTCTCTCTCTTGCTTATTTAAACCTAGTCAGAGTATGATTCATATTAACAGTAATTCAAACTGTAAAAAGGGATATTATTAATTATTAGCTGACCAGGGTATATTTAAATTAAATTATATTGCTCAGCTATTTCTTGAGCTATTATTTTTATTTTTATTTCTTTAATCCCAACTTTGTTAAATGGAATAATTAATCAATGTCAAACCAATATCTCCATTGAATATATTTTAATTAAATAATTTATTCAAATATTGAGTTTCTGTTTTTCTATATACAGTTTGTCTTGAATTCACAATGTTCACAATCTTAACAACTCTTTTTAAAAGAAATCTTGGTAAACAGACAACCACTTCTTGCAAATCCAAATCTCACAAATAGTGAAAAATATTTTTTTATGAAGACTTCAATTTCCAAAAATTAGATTTGTCATGAAGATAAATGAAGATTTATTTGATATTGCTTAACATTATTTAGACTATTTTTCCAAACTGCACACTGTTAATTTGTCTATTTAAACTAAAAAGAGACAATAATCATTTTTGATTATGTGAATGGTGTTGATGATGGGGGTAGTAGAAAGAAATATAAGTATTCCTTTCTTTCTACTATTTTGAGTGATATCCTGAATAAAAGACTATGAGTGTTCTAAATTTTGTATATTTTATTTATGCAATTGTTTAGAAAATTAAATATCTCTTTGGGTAATTATTATTGTTGCAAGATATTAGGAAGTGTTAGCTTATAAGAGAAGCATAGATCTCCTATGGTCTACCAGGATGTCAGTCATTTTATTGGCAACATAATATTCTAGTACAACTTCTAAAATGTACAAATAACCCTGAGATTATAATTAGTATTACATCAATTATCAATTCATTTGTTTAGATTATGATTATGGTGGTGGCAAAAGAAATTTGTGATTATTTTTCATATGCCATTAGAAAGGTACCTTATATTTTACTCTGCAGGTGTAGAGTAGCCTAGATCATGCTATTATTCAATGTGGTGACTAATAAGTTATTATTTAAGATATTTGAAATGAAGATGCATACAAGATGTTCCTTTATATACAAATAATTTTACTCAGAGAATATATTTTGATGGAGAGAGATTTAGATTTTAAAGTGCCCTATGAGCAAGAGTGAAGTTTTTCTTCTTCCTAATTTATTCTAATTATGTATTGTATGATATACATTTTATTATTGCCTTAAGAAATTTCCCTTTATCTTAATAGATGTCTCTGCAGTATCCATTTATTAAAATATTTGTAACCGTCACTGAGAAAAGCCCACAAAATACCTTTAGTGTGATCCATAAGAAGAGTCTCTCCTATAAGTATAAGTAGATTAGTATAGATTATTTAGATTATATTATGATCTATCTCTTTCCTAGATTACAATATTAAAGCAGTTTTATAGAGAAGTAATTCTGTGTTTTTATTATGTTTTTATTTTTCCTTTAGTTACTTAGTATATTTTTTATTTTTCCTTTAGTTAGTATATTTATTATTTTCATATATATATATATATATATTATTTTTAGCAATTGAATGTCCACGTTATCCATGTCCTACATCCAGTCATTGTCAATTTTTTTCACAGTGGAACAAAAGTACATGTATCTGTAATACTGGCACTGTAGGAAATCCTTTCAAAGGGGGTTGTATGAGTAAGCTTTAATATTCAAAATTTATTATTGCCATAATATATATATGGTAAAATTTATCAAAACAGTATTGCAAAAGTCTCACAAATATTAACATAAAAATTATTATTATTGTCAAATAAAAGATCTAACCCACTAAATGTTGTATGAGAATGAAATTTAATTATATTTCAAATATTTACTGAACTCTGATTATGTCTCTGTAAGAGAGATTATTATCTGGACCAACTGATGAGTGTGATTCAGCACAAAATGCATATATTGGAGATCATTTATTTTTTTCACATGTATGTGGTCATATGTTTTAATTATATAGAATGGAGTGGATCACTGTAGGGAATTTAAAAGTCTGAGTTCAAATTCCTTATAATGCCTTTATTTTGGTAAATAAAGTAATGTCAGAATTGCATTATTATTACAAATATTTAAAATATGATGAACTTCATTCTCAAAAGTTAATACCTTAATTTATTATATATGGTATCTAGTGGCTAGCAAAATAAATTATCTGTGGATGTTTTGTGAGATGTTAGCATGTTGGTGTATATATACATATATTATAAGAGCTTTTAAAATATGTAACATTGACCACTTCAATCTATTCATGGAACAACTGCAACTGAAAATCTTACTACAATAATTGCCAAATCAGTTTCTCAAAGAATCAATTAAACAAACTTACAAACAAATTGTATCAGTATCAATCTATTCTTCAGGTAAAAATGATCTAATCATTTATCCAATTAACAAAGTGTGTTATTTGCAAGTTTATTTAAATGATTTTAGGGGAATATGATTTACGAAATATCATAGTAATATTTTGGGGCTTAGTTGTTCCATGAATAAGAAAATATAAAGTTAAAAGAAATTATGGCTGATAAATTTTTTGTGATAATAAACAAATCAAAATGAATTATAAAAACTAAACGTTAACAAACCATTATATCATTTAAAAAATAACATCAAGGTATTACAGCTAAAAATTAAGCAAAACTTGTATTAGTAAATACATTTTATTGGCAATACCATATCGAAATTTATGCAAAAGCATTTTATTAAAGAGAAATTATGATCCTCACTAAGAAAAAGAAGAATTTTAAGACTTTACCAATGAAGTTTATTCAAGTGACAATAATATAATTTAAGTCAGTATTAAACTAAATATCAGCATTTCAAGCTAATGTACATGCACTTTTTTATGAATGTTAATAATAAAGTGATTGGTTTGTCTTCACGCTTTCATTTCCAGTGATTAAGATTTGCCCATACTTAAGCATTTGGGTTGAAAGAATAGGTGATTCATTCTATTCTTTCGCAAAGACTTTATTTTGTGTTGGAAATGAAAGTATTCATTTACTATTAACATTCATAAAAAAGTGCATGTACATTCTCTTGAAATGTTGATCCTTAGTTTATTACAATTTATATACATTGTGCCATATAAATAAATATCTCATTAAGTCAGTATTGAAATGTAAATAATTTTGCCTCATGAACTATGATGTTCTAATGACAGTAATACTAATTATAAAACATCAACTAATCACATTTGAACAATGGTAAATGTGCCGTTTAGTTTTGATAATTTATATGTTTAATGTATCCACATATTTAAGAACACTGTTAGTCATAAGAAATTAGAATATTACCTGAATGGTTTAATGCAGTTGGTAAAGCATCCAACTTCAGATCCAGATGCCTGGAATCATTTCTGGCACTCACGGTACTGATGCTCAAACTTCTTATGATTTTCTGAGCAATAAGGAATCTGCTTTCCTTTTTATTTGGTCATTTAGTTACTCTATTTTTCAACTTCACCCTAATTTGCCTATGTTTTTATCATTTCTTTTTTATTCTGATTTATAACTACTATATTCCTTTTTCTCTCATATCATCACATCTTTTTGCTCTCACATGTATGTGATGTGATGTGATGTATTATGGCTTCTCCTTAAACGAACTCAAGAATATCTCAGCAATTATGCCCAGATAAACCTGTTAGCCACTTTATTTTACATATTTTAGAAATGTGGTAGTGCTGCCACCTATTTATATACACCTAATTATTTTTAACACATTTTTTTTTTCTGCACAATTTTGAAAATAAGACAAGTTTTAAAAAAAAATTTCTTTCTAGAGTTGTTTTAAAATAACATGAGTGGTAAAAATGAGGTACTTTTGGGATTAGAGTTGTTTTCATATATTCATGATTAAAATGTAGAAATGAACATTATTGTCTGGAAGGTTTAAAAAATCACCTTGCATTTTTAAAGTAATTCTTAGAGTGTCTTAAGTTATTATTAAACATTTTTTTTAGATTCTAAATAATTTTATGTAAGTAATATAAAATAATTTATGTTCATTTTTAGACGATTGTAAATGTTTTTAATTCAGTGCTTATTTGCAGATTTGTTTCTGAGATTGAGTCCATCATGATTACGTCACAAAACTACAAAAAATTATCTCTGTTATTAAAAAAATTAATTTTGTTTAAATTTAATTATTTTGTTTAATTTTATATTGATTAATTTTGCCAAAAATCAATAGATGGTAAATTATACATAACAAATTTTTGAGATAGCAATGATATTCCAATCACGCCAAGGTGTGCGTTTACTGTCAGAAAGTGACAGTGAATAAAATCTTGAATATTTTTCTGTTTTATAGACTAGCAAGATATCACCCCTATTTTTGATAAATGTACAGTTTGGGGAACCCACAAATTTCTCTTTTTGAATGTGTTAGCTGTTAAATTTTAAAAAAATTAATAAGTTAAATGTAATAAATTTCAATAAATAACAGTGATAATATTTTTTTCGATTTTTTTTACTTATAACAAGGAATTGATATGTGTTTTAAAATGTTCCATGGATTGTGTTGAGTAACCAATGCATGTTTTGTCATAAGTGTTATCACTTTCAAGTTTTTCCTTTATTTTTCAAATAAAATGTATGTACCTATAACTTATTTTTTATTTATGTTCAGTGTGTATGAAATAAAATTTAATAGTAGACAAATTTTTCATTTGGTTTATTTAATTGTTTTCATTGAACTCTTATGTCTGGAACCAATCTTATTTTTCATATATACAATCTTTTACATGTAATTTTTGAGTACTAATCTATTATGTAAAAAGAGAATTAGATGGACATAAAAATCTATTTGGTCTATTGTGTCTGTTCTAATTTATTTAAACTTAATTTACTTCAAAAAGTTGGACATTGCATATTTTATTGCAAGCATTTTTGATACATAAAATGTTGTAGATTATTTATTACATTAGCTACTTGTAATATTTGCTAAAGCTGTAACCTTTAGGAATAAGCGTCTGAAAAATTCGAAGGTAGGTACCTCTACAGGTTTTAGCCACAAGCTTACGCTAGGAAGAAAAAAAAGAAGGAAAACTTTCTTTACTTCAACCTACTTTTATATATGAATAGGTGAAGCTGAAGTGGTTAGATCTAAGAGTGTGAAGCTATTCAATACTTCACTAATTAAATCCGCAAATCTTATTACACATTAATACTTTCGAAATCTTATGATTTACAACGAGTCAATGGAAAGATCTTATAGTAAGAAATCTATTACGATAATTTAAAGTTGTAATTATAAATTTTATTAAACGCATTTACTTAATATAATAATGCGTTTAATAAAATTTATAATTATTAGCAACTTGTATAATTTTTAAATTGTAATCAAGATAAAACTTTTTTCCATAATTCAAATTTATATATTAATGGCAATATTACAACAGAATATTTAGAGAAATTTTTTTAAATAATATAGTGGGCTGAATACCTTTGTCAGAAGCAAAAGTTATATTATCTAAAAAAAACTGTTGGAATCAATAAACTGCAAATGGAAAATACAAAACATTTCTTTTAAATAATCATGTTCCAAATTGCATTTAGTTGAAATCTGTTATACTTTATTGTTTACCTTAAAATTTTTCATTCTTAATAAACCAGGTCTTTTTAATTTTACATTTTCTGTCATTGGTTCATTAACAATGGAGACACGACCAAAACAGAAAATTAAATACCATTCAATCAATTTTACTTTGGTACATGTAAACTTAAAAAAAACAATTTTATATTTCTGTTCATAATTGGATTAACATTTTCTTTAATTAATCTAACTGTTGCTTTTAATAAGTATGCTCAAAAACAAAATGCATCTAGAATATAGTTTCAAAGTTTTTCCTGAATATATAGTATTAATATTGCCTTCAATATATTACATTTCAGTGATGGAATTTTTATAACAATTTAATTTATGTTAAACTACTAAACATCACATGATCACTGACGAAGGCCACAAGCCAGAAACTAGTCTGGAGATATTGGATGAGTAGGCACTAGATAGGGATTTTATGCACAAGCCTTCTGGCATCCATTGATTATTCTGGTTAGCACAAGGTGGCACTACTATATGGAGAGTTTTTTGCCTGTTAAATTTAATTTATGCACAATTTTATTAAATATTTTCACTGGTTTTGAGAATTACATAGAATATTATGAAAGGGTATACTATCATTTCAAGAACTCCCACATTGTTTTTTGTTTAAATTAATAAAATTAACATTTTCCTTACAAATAATTAAATTAAATATCTTATTTACTGTATTAGCATTTTAACAAAACACTTATTTTTATAATTTAAAACGGTATTATTATTTTTTGTTATGAATCAGTAATGTTTTTTCATAAAGTACTTGTCAATAATAAGTTATATTCGTTTACGTTTTATACAACATATGTACTTTAACTTACTAACTATGTCAACTAATAAATAAATAAACATACTTAAAATTTAATGAAATTTTTATTATTGCTTCCATTCGCCAAAAAAGTTATATAAATTAAAGCATTTGCGGACAATTCAATATTTTTTAATAATTTGGTACTATCAATAAACTAACAGTTGAAAAACACAAATTTTTAATATATATATATATATTGAGGGAAGGGATAAATATCTATTTTTTTGTCACAGTTCCAAAAGCATTGGTGGTCGAGAGGTCAGCGACGGCTGCTTTGCAGGCGGTTGTTCCGGGTTGGCGGGTTCACATGAGAAAAAAAAACAATTGACTTTTTGTTTATAAGAATGATTTTTTCCTTTCATTTTATTACTACAGTACAGTGTTTCCCAATCTTTTCAAACTTATGTACTGCTTTAATCCAATTTTATAATTTGTATTTTCTATTTTAATATAAAATATTAGAAATGAGGTAATGAGTTGAGAAAGAAAAATCATGGAACTAAAGTAAAAAAAATCACAGATTTAACTTTATAATATTCATAATACATAAATAAATATAGATTTATATTTAATATTTATGATCAAGTATTTAACAAATTTTTAATTTAATAATATTTATTTATATAAAAAGCCTGTAATAATTGTTACACCGATCACTAGCCAGTTGAAACATTATTAATGGTATCGTTAAGCTTATTACTTAGATGCCTTTATTTTTTTGAAATGAATCTCAAAAGATATGATACAATCTTAAATCTGTCCTTGCATTATGCTTGTTGCTGTACTTATTTTTAATGACGTAAGAAGAAACGGCTCTCTTCATTAATTCAGTAATAGTATATTGCAAGAGGTAATTGAGTGCTTTCCCATAAGCTGTTGATATTCTTCACTGATATCTATCCAGAAAAGTAATAAGATGTTTTCTTTTAAAATCAGAATTTAAAAACAAGTGATTAAAATTTCAATTAACTGCTGATTTTTTTCTTAATATATAGTTTAACATCCTGGAAGAATTCTTTATTGAAAGGATTTCCAACCCAGTTGTTTCTTTTTCTTGATGAGAGAATACTTGTAAAAAAGACACTTTGAAACCTTCCAAGGGACTTACAATATTTTTTTTTTCATATTTTGGGATAGATGCAAATTGTTTTCAAATAAGAAGTACAGAATTTCAAAACCTAAAAATCACCTTTTTCAATACATGTTTTCCAAAAGTTGTGTTTTTTAATCATTAGTGTAACTTTGTCTATTACTTAAAATACAGAGATTGAGCTGTTTTAAGATAACAAGTTCAGTCTGTTATTTTTAGAAAAATATCTGATAAATATGCAAAACTTTGAAGTCATTCAATATTATGAAGCTTTGGAGCAAGATACAAAGAATAGTTTTCAACAAAATCTGGACTTCATTTATAAGTTCAAATAGCCATATAAATACTTTATTATGAGATAACTATCTTACCTCTGCATATAGTAGTGATGTGCTGCAAAAGGTACTCATTTCTTTACACAACATTTTAAATGATGTGAAGTTTTGTGATTGTGATTTAAATGAAATTTGCAACTTTTACAGCCTTATCAAGAATGTGTTTCAATTCACTAGAAAGGAGTTTGAATGCAAGATTTATGTAGCAGTGGTTTTATGGCACCTGGTAAGCTATTTCCCTAACTCAACTGCATAGGCCTGTAAAGTAACCAGATATATTATTGGTAGTTATCATTACATATACCATAACAGTTTGATCACCTAATGCCATTTTCAGTAAAATAGTATTCAATCATATTAAAAATCTCTTCTTTTGTAATACCTTCTGTTAATAGTAACAAAGCAGCAAGTTTTTCTTAATTTTCTTTTCTGTTAAGTATCTCATAATGATTAACAAAATAGATGAACCATCTGCATCTGTACTTTCACTGACCTGGATGAAAGAAATACTCTTTTTAATTCTATGTGCTGAATTTTTCAAGACATTGCATTGTTCAAAAAAAAATAGAATTGATTTTGTGGATATGTTCTTTCTTAAACATATAAAAAACTGCATAGTTAATACAGGGAGAAATTAAATCATCAACTGTGATGTGGTTTTTACTACATTTAGTTGGGAAATAAACAATACAGTAAGAAACAATTACATTTGCATTGTCTTTCTTGTTTATGTAAAGTATGAAGTTATATTTGGATGTTTTTGTATGTGCTGAAAATAATGTATTTTTTGTTATATATATATATATATATATATATATATATATATATATATATATATATATATATATATATATATATATATATATATATATATATATATATACACAATGCTTTGTTTGTAAATGTCACATAAGTAGATAGGATTTTGTGCAATTGTTGGATAATACTTCTCCACAAATCACACACATAGATTTAAGACAGTTATCATTTTTTACAAATGAAAATCTGTATTTAATATACTCTTTAGAGTATTGCCTTTTATGTGTGTGGTATCTGAGGCACCTGCTTTTCTATTTTTGCTTTGTATGGATGTACTTGTAGTTGTCCACACATTGAGAAATATTTAACAATCAGGGCCGGATCCAATAAGTGCCAGGCCCGATTGGATTTTTTTTGTGGGGCCCTCTATATATTAAATATTTAAATAAAATGCAAATTATATATATAAATAACAAGTGATAGCAGGTTACGTGAGTAACTTGTTTTTGTTTTTCATATATATATATATATATATATATATATATAAATCAAATATCATGGATCATAAGATAGGTAAACTTTTACATGCATTAAAAAATAAAAATGCACAAAATACAAAAACAATTCCATTTTATTGAATATAAATTTACATCATTGAATATGAATATATGAATTTACATATTTCTAAGTTTTTGTTCTGTAAATTCTTCTAAAATAGTTTGAAAATCCAATTTCCTTGCTTCTTCACTTTCAATCAACATATTTGCTAAACTATTTAATCTATCCTGATTCATTGTCGATCTCAGATAGTTTTTTATTAGTTTTAGCCTGGAAAATGATCTCTCTCCAGAAGCAATGCTCACTGGAATTGTTAAATATATTCGGAGAGCAATAAACAAGTTTGGAAATGCCATTGCTCTATCATTTTCTGATAAAAATTTGAACATTTTAAATGGATTTTCAAAAAATTCTGATGGAAGGATAGATTTTAAAGCTTCCATTTCTTCAACTAACATTTTTCCATCTATATCAGCTTCCGAGTAAGTCACATATAGAATATAATAATTGAGATAGAAGATAGTACTATTCGATTAATTAAATGTTAGTCAAAAACGACACTTACGGGTATCTGTTTTCTATATTATAATGTATATATATTATAATAAACACAATAATAAATCTCATCCATCAATGCGAGCTTAAAATAAATATATTTTTAATTATTTGAATAATTTATAATTTATCCTTCATCGTCAAAAGCAATTTGCTTTAAATTTTGAAAAATAACTTTTTGTTAATTTTGGTGGTGATGCAGGGCCCGATTGGGCCAATTGCTTTAAATCCGGCACTGTTAACAATAAATTATAATTTACATCAAGTTTTGGTTTTTAATGGTTTCTGTCACCTATGGATAAATAAAACAATTAAAAATCACTAATAATAATAATTGAAGTTACATTAAACATTAAATAATATTTACTAAGGCTGTAACCTCAAGAATGTGCAAAAAATGCGATAGTAGGGACCTCTACAGGTCTTAACCACAAGCTTAAGTTTAGGAAGAAAAGAGGGGACTCAAAAATAATCACAATTAAACTCAGTCAATAATTGGATTATTTATAAAATTTGGCTATTAATGTATTTGTCTATTTGGAGAAGTTCTATAATATTGCAAATGGATATTAATGGAAGACTCATTATTGCAAACATAATTTCACAGTAATGTCATTGTTCTAGAAGGAGGATGGAAGAAATATGTGAATTGTACATAATGATTGGAAGAGAAATGATTTGGAAAGGGGTTCATAGTTACATCTTCACCAATCATCATATGTTAATGTAAGCAAGAGAAACACTAAAGATTTAAAAGCAGGAATTAAATGTGTATTGGTCCACATTGTGGACAGAAGTTGAGAATAAATTAGGAGATCCTAAAAACATTCCTTTTTTTGTTTTTAGGAAAGTGTTTCATTGTCTCTAAACAAATTTTAACACACATCTTTGCTTCTGAAATGTTGGATATCTCTTTTTTATTTTGTTCTGCAGTCCATCTAATTTTTACAGATTTTAATTATAGATTTCTTTTTCCATCTTTATTGATTATTTTCTATGTACCCCTGAACAGCCCAGCTTGTATCTCTAAAGATATGCATACCACCAATTGGAAGCTGATGCTATAAGATAATGATGAAGGAAAATAAAATTTTCATTGTATTTTATTTTTTTTTAAAAAAAGAAGCTTAAATTAATAATGGAAAGTGTACATTTTAAAAAATATAATTTGTATTTGCTTTGAAAATGTATATATCTTAATTTTTTTTCAATAACTGATATATTTTATGAAGTTTCAATATGTTAAAACAGGCAAAACTCACTGATGAAGGCCATAAACCAGAAACTAGTCTGGGGATATTGGATGAGTAGGCACTAGATGGGGATTTTATGCACAAGCCTTCTGGCATCCATTGATTACTTTAGCTTGTTGTGTGTGGCAATATATATAGTGAGTTTTGCCTGTTTTAACAACAGTTATACACAAGCATAAGAGGTGGTGGTCATGTGATGTGAAGTTTCAATATGCTGATACACCAATAAATATATTTGTAATATGTTACAACAATGCCGCACAAAAACATCTTGCTAAAATAAAATGAATAAAATAAATGATCAACTATTTTGCGGGGCAAAAACAATCTAAAATTTGAATCATATTATTTAGTGTAATAATGTGTATCAATTAATGCCATAATTGGAGTTATAAATAATAAAAGTTCATTGAGACCAAGTTATATTACTTTTTTTCAATATTTATATTTAGTTGAATTAAAAGTACTTCTGCTCTTTAATTCAATGCTTAGCTTTTTTTAGTATCAATTTATTTATTTCTAATAAGTATCATATTTATAACATAATAAATTTAGATTTGACTCAAGTTGTTTGTTTTTTTTGTTGTTGTTGTAATTCTAATAAAGGTTATGTTACATGTGCTAAACCTAAAAGAATTCAGAATGGTGTATATTTCATGCTATCCAATAATTTTCTTGTTGGGAGTGAAGTAAAATTTTATTGCTCAAACGGATTCAACTTGTTGGGTGAACAAATAAGCAGATGTCAAGAAGATGGTAATTGGAGTACCTCTCCCATTTGTGAAGGTGACTTAACTTTTTTAAAGAAATTTTAAATTATAATTTTTATTACAGTAATCCATATGAAGAGATTAAGTTGAATTGAACAAAATTAAACATTTAAATTTTGCCATATGTGTTATATAAAATTTAATAGTTGTAAACCATAGTTTTCCAGTTTTTAAGAAATTATAAATAAAAATTTGATTTGTTTATAGATTTGAAGAATAATTATTTTAGTTAGTATCTTTGTAATAAATTTTTACTTTGCAATTTAGCGCTATTAGAATGTTGTTTTCATTTGCTGATAGTTTTTTTTTTCAGAAATCACATCAGGCTATTATGCTTTTCCATTCATATTTGGGCAAATCATGTTTTATTTTTAGATTTAAATCAAACTTAGGATTATCATTTCAAATACATGAACCATAGAAAACTCAACTAGCCTTCCATTCAGTAGTTGATAAGTGGTACGATTCAACCAATATTTATCTAGTTTGATAATCATCATCTTCCTAAGAATTTTTTAGTAGGAATCTGAACAGACCATTCTTTTTTAATGGAATATTTAAACAAAATAAAATATTTAACCTGTATAATAGAATATAGGTGGTAATTATGGCCACTTGAAATTATAAACAAACACAGTGCAGATATGTCTCGGGTTTTTCGGCTGTCAGAGCACTGTTAAAAATCAAAAATGAATAAATGTTAAATCAAATATTTTTTTAACTTGCAAATTTATTTGGATTAGCAAAAGGTAATTAATTGACCATGTAACCCGTGCAAATGCACGTGTAATCTAAATATAGCAAATTATTAAGAATATGTATACACAATGTGTATTAATGTAAAAAGATGACTGGTTCTTTCCTTAAGATTTTTGCAGTACTATCTCTAAATCAACACGTTATAATGCAATATAGTTTTTATCACAAAACTTTAATGACACTAACATATCTTGATTACTAGTTACAACATAAAATATAAAGAGTGATCAATCAAACATTTAAAAATATATACAAAAACATTTTATAAAAAACACTTTTTTTTATTAAGATAAATTTTATTCAGGAATATTACATAAAAGTCTTAATACATATACATGTTGATAAGTTGGAAAACAGATTTTGTAGCTACGCTATGTCATCACTTAAAACTTAAAAAGAGATTCAGGAGTTGTGAGATCTTTTGACCAATGAAATGTCCCAGAAGGCATTAGGGTCTTGAAAAAACACTTTTATTTAATTTGCTGAGTAATCCACTAAAGATCACACTTTCAAGTTAAATATATTCTTCAACTAAAGTCGTTCTCCTTTTTTTTTTTTATTTGTTTTTTTGTTTTTTTGGGGTTTGTTTATTTTTTTAAAAAAAAAAAAAAAAAAAAAAAAAAAAAAAAAAAAAAAAAAAACAATCTATGATGTCCCTGCCGCCCCCTCCCCCCGACAAAAAAAAACAAATAGAGAGAAAAAAAAAAAAAAACAACAAATCAAAAAAAAAAAAAAAAAAAAAAAAAAAGATTTTATTTTATTCAATTTAAAAATAATAAAAAAAAATAATTTTATAAAAAAAAAAAGTTTTTTAAAAAAAAAAAAAAAAAAAAAAAAATTATTTTTCTAAAAAAATAGAAGATATTTTAAAAAAAATAATTTTTTTTAAAAAAAAATATTTTTTTCTTCATCATAAAAAAATAGAAAAAAAAGTTTTTTGTCGCCCCCATTTTTTTTTAATAACTCGTCTTTTTTTTTTTCGAAATAGAATATATTTTATAATAAATAAATAGCAATTTATTTTTGAAAAAACTTCCTCCTTCCTTAACAAAAAAAAAAATAAGTAATATATTTTTTAAAAAATGTATGTGAGTTGAATAAAATATTATGGGCAAATTTTTTTAACAAATAGGTTTTTTTTTCTGTTTGGGGGGTGGCCAAAAAAAGATTTGGTTTTTACCCCAAACAACCAAAAAAAAATTAAGGGGTTTAAGGGTTAACTAAAGTCGTTCATTACTGATCAAATTTTTTCATTAGGGATTCTCCACACTTCATATGTTTTAGTGTTTATTTCTATGATTATACTGTAAATAATTAATAGTTAATTAATATATATGAAAATGCCTGAATACATTTATCCAAACAATATTATAAAATCAGATATATTATTTTTTAACCGAGATTTAAAGTTTATATCTGTGCTACAAATAATCTCTAATTTAGAAAATGATTAGTAATAATCATTATTATATTTATCTGAGGTGGATGGTGTCAAAGTTGTGTGTAAAGTGAGTTTGACAATGGTAAATAAAAACGTAACAATTATCCAAACAATTATATAGAATAGCTATGATTAATGATTTACCTGTCTTACGAAAATAATAATTAAAAAAAATGTTAAATTGTCATTTATTTGAAGATACACTTGTCAAATGTAATTAATCGCATATAAAGTGTTAAAATATATATTTTAATAATCTTAATCATTATACAATTGATTTTATTATATATACATTTATTATAGTTGTAAGTTTGAATTATGTTTATAAGTCATAAAAACAAAGACAGATAAATAAATCCGTGCATATAAATAAATTCTCTTCATGTAACATAAGAGTCATCCATTTCAACTCTATTTTCTTCGCATTATAAAGGAATATAATAATACAAATATCAGTTTCTTAATTAAATATAATTAAGGTTGATGCTGTTGATGATGATGTCAAACCAGGTATCACTTAAACGTTATTTTGAAAATTTTATTAACTTCACCTATATGCGTTTAAAGCATATTACAAGTATAACTATGTAGAAAAGATACTCAAATTATATTTCCTAATCTACATACACTAAACCATCATCAAAAGGTTTTATTCAACTTTTATCCATAAATGTTTTATTATATATATATATATATATATATATAAAACATTTATATATATATATATATATATATATATATATATTGGGCTTGGATTATGCCATTTTTTAACTTTGAGCACTGAAAGAAATCACTCATTTCTTTCTCACAAAAGAAAATAAAAGTATATATTTCTACTAAGTATGATGGTGATTAAATAAAATGATACTTTATGTGTACAATAAACAAATTTAAAAAAATTGGCTTTATATGCACAAATATGACATAATGAAAATATTTAAAATATTAGATTATATTAGTCAAAAACTATACATATACAATTTAAAAGTTTAAAATGAAATAAATTCAATTTTCAAGTTAAATGAAAGTGAAAAGATAAGTGAGAGTTCAAGGTACTAATAACTATAGATGTGTGGCAAGATATATGGTCATACAGCAAGATATTGATGATCCATTGTTGGTAAGTCTTTTTAAGTTTCCAGGTTCATAGCACATTTTGTTGGTAGTTCTTGACAGAGAGATAGCAGGCATCTGTCAGGCACCACATTCACCAGCTGGTTACATTGTTCCAACTCTGGCCCAAGAATGGATGAGAGAGTGGATACAGAAAGGTCTACCCATGCATTTTTATAGCACCATTCATTTAAAAAAAATTTCAGATAAGTAAAACACCAACGGATAATGGTTCAAGATAAGTTATCGCAGAAGCTTCATGGCAATCTTCAGTAAGAGCTTCAGCAAGGGTAAGAGAAAGCACAAACAGAATGTTCTTTATTTATAGCCTTCTTAATTGCTTTTCTACATTCCATTTACTAATTAATAGTGACCAATGCTATTGTTTAGTTTCCCCCCGTTATCTTACATCTTAATTAATTTTCCTTTAATTGTTTTTTTAAATTAAATTCCTTCCTTAATGAAATCTATATCTTTGGAATTCATGTTTATCAATACAATCTTTTTGGTTTATACATTAAAATTATAATTTTGTCAAAAATAAAACCAAACAAAATAACAGTTTAAATGTCCTATTAATCCTTCATTGCCTTTTAAGCAATTTTAGTCTACAACTACTTCCTGTTATATAAATAATTATTTGTGACTTTGTCATCATTTATTTTAAAACACATTCACTGTAGTTGGACTTAGAGTCTTTAACTAGTCACAGTGAATTGCAAAGCCAGCATATATATATACACAGCTTCATATTCCTAGAACTGGATACAAAAGCAAGAAAAAAATGTCTAAACTTACATGTATTCATTTATATAGTGACATCTGCAAAGTGCATGTGTATCAGCTTATTGGCTTATTAATATTATAGATGACTGGATAGTGAAACAGAGTGATACAGTACTCACATTGCATCATTTATATATGACAGAATAATAATAGTAATAATAATAATAATAATAACAACAACAATAATAATAATAATAATAATGATGATGATGATGATAATGATAATAATAATAAAATTGTATCTATGAGTATCAAATCATGCCCTTTTTCAAAAAGTATCATATCTGCACTTTCTTTTTTGTTCTTATGATATATTATCCTAACGAGATGATTTTCTTAGAAGTGGGTCTTCCTCTTTGGAGCTTATTGTCATATCATTCTTTTGGCATCTTAGATATTATGCCCCAGTACGGCTTTAAGGATCTTACATTGAGTGATCCAATAGTCCCTTTCTCATTTTCTACTAGAAAGGCATTGTGTCCCAATGTCTTTTTTCTGCACTATTTCCTTTGCTTCTAATTTTTTACCAGGACTTAAGTTCAAATTCCATGCTACCAGTACTTTATTGTGTGGTTGTTTTTCACTTTTGATCTGATTTATTGGGTAATCTAGCTTGTGGTTTGCATTAATAGTCTGTAGTCTGTTTACTTGAATAATTGGTTTCTACTATAGGGTTTTGGTGGCACTTGATAAGGCTATTTGTTGCACATGTTATATCATGTTACATTTTGGAATTGTATCATGACTAACACATGTCTAAATTGCTTGAAAGCAGGATGAGGTCTGCACTGCTTTTCTACCCTCAATTTCTTCTGGCCTTTTGTTTCATTTTCTGTTGCTGGTGGATTGGGTGCATTTTGTATGCAGCTTTTGGTAGTAGGAGCTTTCCCCTTGCAGAAATGCTGTTGATCTTCATAGAATACAAATGACTTATTGCTATAATTTATCTCAGAATCGTGTTTCTCCAAAAAATTTGGACTCCAATAATACATCCTGGATTAGATTAGGCATTATCTATAATGGGTAGTTCACTTTCATGGCTTCTATTTTTATATCAAGCACCATTTGATGTATTCCTATCTTGGCTTTTTCTCCATTTGCTAAAATCACTCGAGTAGCCTGTATCTTGTGTCATGTCCCACCATTCTTTTGAGACCAGTGACACCTGGCTTCCAGGGTCCAGTAATGCCATTGCTGGAACAATTTCTAGTATTTCTTGAATCATTGGACACTCTTGGTTCTGTGACATGTGATCCATTTCATCCTGTTCATATATGAGTGCAGATGCCACTCTCTCATCTTTCCAAGTACCTTATTCTTCTTTATCATGGAGTACCACTTGAGAAGTATATATGTATATTTTTATCATTCACCATGCTTTTAACAAAGAAATATTTCCTGATCATAGAATTCCTGTGTATAGCTTCTCAGGGTCTATCTCTAACAGTAAGGCCACACACTTGGGATGCCAAATTATACAAAAATACTTTAACTGTAAAAAAGTAGAGCTGATTTAACATAATCTACAAATATAGGCAGACAATGTTCAAACCTTGCCTACTCCTCCAGATTACTTCCAAGTGATTTACTCTCCAAACATCATGAGAATGAGAATTAATTCTTTAATGTATGCCCAGTGATCAGGGAGAGATGAGATCCAAAAAGTGGAATTTTAACAGATGATAATATATATATATATATATATATATATATATATATATATATATATATATATATATATATATATATATATATATATATATATATATATATAGTGCATCCTCGCTAAGCAATCATGTGTTATTTAGAAATAATCCTCCAGATAAGCTCTGGATCTTAATATATATCAAAATATAAATACTAACAATATCCTAAGATACTAATAATAATCATGAGACATGTAGCAAAAGGTACAATAGTTGGTAATCTTTGATAATATCTCCCTAAGAACATAATCTCAATGGTATAAGAACACTATTCCTCCTTTTATTCATTTAATAATATAAATCTATAGCATTCTTAAGACTTTAAAATATATTAAATATTTTAAATAGAATATTAATACATTATAATTGGTACTATTAAAAAATATATTATCTGAGGTTCTATAAAATAAATCAGCAAATTGATTGAAAAATCCTGTAGCCAATTATGATGAGGCATTTTGCATCACACTTCAACAATAATAATAATATATAATATTCCTTCAATTAGTCTAATTAATAATTTGTATTATATTTACTACTCAACAATTAGATGATGATGATGATGATAATAATAATAATAATACAACAATTCTTTTATTTCTCATGTGGCATGTTAAAAGTATGGTATAATATGAAGTGTGGCAATATAAATATACTCAATATTATGGCAGCAATTTAAATAATTAATTATGATTAGAAAATAATATTATAATAATGAGATATTCCAGTATCATATTCTGAATAACAATTAACATTTAAATAAATTATTTTCAGTTATTATGTGCAAAATATGTTATATGTTCAATTTTAAATTCTATGGATCATATCTTGTGGAAGTGAATAGATCAATAAATAACACTGATAAAGATTTTTATAAAACAACATTCCCAAATTTATTTAAGTTAACAAGCAAAATTTATACAATAAGTCTACAGTTAAATATTACTAAAGCTAGCAAATAGAATAGTAAAAATTAAAAAATTATATACAAAATTATACATAAAAATAATTAAATTCCATACTATCAAAACAAAAAAATCACAAATGTACAAGCCTTCACTCTGACTTATCAATCAGCAATACAAATTCAAAATTTCAATATTTACTTTTCAAAATTATGTTAGATTCATTATCAATTAATTAAATAATAAAATATAAAATAAGATATTTTATATAATATTTTAATTAGACAAAATATATTCTGGGTTCGTTTTATATTCATAAAATATCAATCAGTGAAGTAATGTTTATTCATGTACTAAAATACTTTGCTTGGTACCACTCTAAGTTTTATTATATGTTTACATGTTCAAAATAAAAATTATAAAATTAAATAAAATAAATAAACATTCATAATTACTCTTCACATTCTTTACTCTGATGTTTCTTGTAAAATATGCATTTGTCAAAATATGAGTGATTTTAAAACAATCAAAAATATATAAAAAATATTAAATATTATGAATAATAACTATTCCTTTATCATTTTATAACCAGCATTAAATATTCAAGATCATTTGTACTTCAACTTAATTCAAAACCTATCTTACCATCTAGTTTAAAACAATTCATCATGCTAAGTTTATTCATTATTCTACTGTCAGAATACTAATTTCCATGATGTATAACCAATGACATTAAGATAGCAATATAATGTATAGGATATGAAGGAATAACTGGAGTAATGACTCAATAGTATAATGATAAATTCACTAATTCACATGGAAAGCAGAGTGAAATATTAGGAACAATGTAGTCTAATACCCATAGAAAATAATGTCTTGGCTCTCTTTTAGCACTTACAGACTATCAAAATACAAATAACCAACACTGTCCTCCATGGAAATAAAATTCAATAATACAGGAAATAAAATACAATAATACAGGACTTTGTGAACTGCATCTGTACAATATCTACTTTGATATAATATAGGCTAATCTTCTTGACATACCCTAAAAATACACACATCCAAGGTTTCATTTTCTATTCCCCTGTTCACTACCATATAAAAATTCCATATAGATTTAAACAATCCACATTGTAAAATAAACTGAACGATTATTCCCAATAATAAAACTAGCATTTTAGATTCATCAAAATTATGAACATTTAAAGAAATGATTTCAAACACTTAAGCTCTGCCACAAATGCAAATGAATTTGATTAAAAATATACTAATATTCATATATTTTAGAATAAATGTAATATTGTTTTACTTTGCAAAACATATAAAAATTATAATAATAAAGTCATAACAAACTTTACTATCAAAAATACATGCATATTTTTATTTTATAGCTTATATTATTCAATAAAATGTGTATGGGTTATTAATTCACATATCCTTATATCCATTCATTCCTTAAGCATAATATAAATATTTAAATTCCAAGCAATTTGAAAATTTTTTCTTCCAAAATGTAAGCTTGTGGTTAAGACCTGTAGAGGTCTCTACTATTGCATTTTACACGCATATTTTTGAGGTTACAGCCTTAGTAAATATTAGCATGTAATATCAAAAATAATTAAAATTACCTATGTAATTAAATAGTATTATAACAACATTTGAATGTCTTCAGTTCTCCAATACATAGCAATGAAAAAATCATAAATTCCATTCATGCAATCCTCATTATAAAATATACTTTAAAAAAAATGTTTCCAACATTTTAAAAAATATTATTAACCTATTTTAAAACTAAGATTATAGTAATCAAAGTGTCTATTAGTTCAACTTATAAAATCTAAAAAACAATCTTAATTTTAAACTTAATATACTTTTAAAATTAATAAATAAGAACTAATAATAAAATTCAAAATTATGTATTTCTTCTCTTCTCATAAATTCTTCTTTGAAATTTTGCTAATAAGTTGGGGGTATAACAATTTATACAGTTTCTAAGCAACAGTTCTTGTTCAAAGTTCTGCTATCTCCCAACTTTCTCCTTTGTGCATAAATTAACAATAAAAAAAGTAATAATCGTTGACTTTCAAATCTGGAAAAATCATAAAAAATATCCATCCTGTTGTGAAAGAATGTTTACAGTCTTTACATCTGTCATTTTCCTCCAGGATAATAATAAACAAAATCAAATAAAATATCAATTTAAGATAAGTGATCCATTCCTTCCATGCACGTGTGTATGTATCCAAGTTCTTCAGTGATAGATGCATCATCCTCGGAAACATTTATTGAGCTCATGATTTCAAAATAAAACAGATGTATTATCATTTTTCTATTATCCAATAAAGCACAATAAAAACAGCAAATAAATGAATTCAGGTTTTAGTATTAAAAGTTATTTCTTAATAATATACTTTTCTTCCACCAAGCATTTCTTAATTCTTTTCAAAATGTAGCAAATAAACAGCAGTCATTATATTTAAAATATTCACACATCATTTATATAGCGTTTTTCAGCAATTATGTTTTCTATAATTTATCTTTAAATTTTTTTACTTCACAAGTCCATATCAATATTTGTTTTAAAGATAAATATTATTGAAACTGCAATTATTCGAAAATAATGATATAAATATACATTTAAAAAAATTATGGAAAATGATATATTATAGTTCATCCCAATGTCTTTTATAAGTTAAAGAGTAATTTATACTTTTGTCTCTTTAAAAGTATTCTGTTACTATAATATCTCTTTAAAATTATTAAATTTATTAATTCAGACATCGTTATTATAAATATTATATTTCCAGAGAATAACTGTCTATAACTTTGAAGTATTCCATGCAAACAAATATTTAAAATCCTACATACCGTGGTAAGAATATGCTTTTATATACTCTTCACCTTTTGATCATTAATTTGCTGATATACCTGACTATAAGTTTCTGCTCCATACTTTAATGTTGAATTTTGATCAAATTTCTGAACAGTTTACTGATAGGAAATTTAAATTGGTTTACTCACACATACTGAAGAACTAATTATTAATTTTCTTTATACTTTAGACTTTACAAAATAATAATATTTTAAAATTCTAAAATAATTTACTATTATGCTTCAGAATATTATAAGCCAATAGTAATATAACTTTAGACTGTTTAATAACAAGTAATAGTTGAAACAAAAATATTTATAACAAAAGTGTTCAGCCCTAATTTTCACACACTATTTATATCCCATTTATCAAGAGATTTGATTGGATAGAATAGTCAGACAAACAAACTAATTTACATATTACCTCAATTATGTGGTTTTAAAATTGAAAATAAAATAATGAGTCATCTTTTAAATAAAAAAAATATATAATAAAATATTTAATTTATTTTATAACTCCAAACAAACATATTTTAAAATAATACAATTTATTAATTTTTTACCTATTCATTACATTACAAGAAAATATTTAATTTAATGTAGCAATTTTAGTCTACATTTATTAGTTTAAAATACCTTTAAAAACTAACTAAAATATTGTTTTAGACTTATTTTATCATGTCCAAATGTTATCATTATATAAATAATTTCAGAAAGTAATTAAAAACTTTCTTTGAATTCATACAAACATTGCACACATATTGTCAGTCATGTGATAGGCTTTTCCAGATATAAATGTTGAAATTTTTGAAACTTACTGTCTGAAAATAAATTTAAATGAATATTTAAATTTAAAAATAATACATAATATGAAATATTAATAAAATAATAAAATTTAAAATAGTAAATTTTAATATTTTGTATAATAATAAATAAAATTGAAACATTTTGTACACCATAAGATGTTAAGAACTTTAATAATTAATTAACTACTTTTAACTTACTTTAAAGATAGCTTTAATAATTTATTTAACTATATTTATAATTATATTGTAAACTAATCATTTTAAAATATTTATTTCATAGAATATTAAACATATTTTCATGTATAGCTAATATTTATTTTAACCATAAATAGTAAATTATTCTGCTCTTATTTTATAATTTTGATAGTTAGAATGATTTTGAAATATTCTCTGACTACTTATGGACTTATTCAAACAAGTTTAAGTCTCTTTAAATCATTAAAATTACAATTATAACTCTTACAACCATCTTAATTTAAAATTTTTAAGAAATTGACTTTTTTCAGCATATCTAGCCTTAACAAAAGGGTACAATAGCTCTGGCTCCTGTTCATTCCACATAAATGTTTCACCTTTTACTAAAGATTTCTGTGGACAAGAGCACTAATGAGCCTGTAAGGCCAATTTTTTGTCGGCTCTGTGAAAGTGGGGCTTCTTATAAAAAAACAAAAGGGTACAATAGATAATGACATAAACAATCAATATGGTTATAATACTAGTGAATGAAAGTTTATTATTTACATAATAAAACAATTTAAAGTTTAATAAAAGTGCTGCAAGCTATTTCCCTTGCAACAGTATACATATATATATATAAGTGATATCCAATAATTTGGGAAAACAATTAAATTAGTACTTATAAAATGATAATATGCTGAGTCAACAACTAGGTTAAGTTCATTTGAAAGAGAGAGAGACAGTGTTTTATAGCTCTAGAGTAAAATTACAAAATATAGATAACTGGTTAAATTAGTTAAATACCATTTAGGGCACATTTATCTATGGCCCTACCTTAACTCTTAAAACTATAATGAGAAATCTCCAATGGATATTTTTTAAATTTACTCAGTAATCTTGATCCTTGGTGATTCAATTAGTAAGTTCAAAAAGTGAGTCCTGGGACATGATGGCTTTATTCAAGGCTAACTTCAGGCTGGATAGCACTTCAGCTCTAAAATGTAGTTAGAGAAAAAGGGAAGTCATTCACCATAGCATGCACCAAGTTCAGGAATGGAGTATAAGGACTTGTGTCATGTAATAATTTTGAAGATTGCAGGATTTATAACTTAAAAATGGCAATCTTGAAGGAGCATTATCTCATGAAGCAATGATGACAGGAGCAAGGAATAAGGGCTGAGACATCCACAAATCACCAAGTAGCACAACATAACAGAGAATGTAGTCAAAGAACTGTCAAACTTAAAAAACCTTAATTAAAATAGGTAGGTAGGTAGGTAGGTAGGTAGGTAGGTAGGTAGGTAGGTAGGTAGGTAGGTAGGTAGGTAGGTAGGTAGGTAGGTAGGTAGGTAGGTAGGTAGGTAGGTAGGTAGGTAGGTAGGTAGGTAGGTAGGTAGGTAGATAGATAGATAGATAGATAGATAGATAGATAGATAGATAGATAGATAGATAGATAGATAGATAGATAGATAGATAGATAGATAGATAGATAGATAGATAGATAGATAGATAGATACTTGAGAAAATATCCGTTATTAAAATAATTATTATTTTTCCTTTTAACTAATATTAAATATACAAAAGATAGGAATATGAATTAATAATTAATCATTATTTCACTAGTGAACCCATGAAGTTAATAAGTATTCAATACTTTAATTTATATGCAACGGTACTGTACCCTCTCTGGTTTATTACAAAATTTACTAACGTTTAATTAATCTACATTATACCATTATAATATCATTGCCTAAGCATCTTTATCAGAAAATCTACTTTAATAAGATTGGGATTAATAATTATTTTAAGTGTACATTTCCATGGCCACATAGTGTTTATATATTCATTTGCTTAATAATTATTTATTTTACCTGCATACTTAAAAGATAAATGTTGTATTATTTATTTCATTTCAAATGCACCTGTTGTATAGTTGGCAGTATAAAAGACGCTCTTACTGCCTTCTACATTATTTTTATATTTCTAATTCAAATTTGCATCAGAGAATAGATTTCTATATTTTATAGTCAGTAGAAGTGAAATAATTATATTTTAATAACTGTAAATTTAAAGATTTTTCGAGTTATCATTTATATATTACTTAAGTATTTGATTATTCTGTTGTTATATAATTTTATTACTAGTTTCTTAAAATGCTAAGACTCCCAAATAAACTAAAACAAATGTTAAATGTTCTATATTTTATTTAATTAATAATCATTGTATTGTGTTAAGAAATTAAAGTATTACTATTAACATTTTATTCCAAGTGCATTTTATTCTGAATTTGCATCCTGTGATCAATATATCCTAAACTTATAAAAGAACGTATAATTGAGATAAATATCTTTTAAAAAATTGAGATTAAGATATTATAAACTTGTAAAAGAACTAATATTTAATATTAAGATATTTTAAAACATAAGGTGTGATATTTTAAACTTGCAAGAGAATTTATATTTAACATAAATACAATACTCCTAGAACATAAGATATTTAAGAGCGAAAATAACCTATATTTGAGATAAAAGATATTTTAAGAAGTAAGAGATTTTTTTAATTATAAAAGAACCTTGTATGTTAATGATTGTATTTAGCTGTGGTATTGTCTGCAAGAGGACTTATCCTCTGATGTTTTTCAAATTCATGTCATAAGGTGCCTATGTGTGTAACCTTTGATTGCTCAGCTGGCCAGTGACCTCCTTGTGAACTTGCATGGTTATATAGTGGGTTTTCCATGACCAATGTGATGGGCTTGATTGTTAGACTTCTTACAATATATATATATATATCAACAATAAATATAATGGTAATAAACTATTATATACCGTCTTTTTGTATATAATAGTTTGTTATCGTTATATTTATTATTTGAACATTTTATTTGTATTACATATGTGTGATAAAAAGCAAAATAAATTTAAAGAAAAAAACAATAAATTAATTGTGATAAACATTTTTTGAAAAATATTTAAATAGAAAAGACAAATAAAAAACAACAATATTATAACAATATTTTCAAATGCACTGAAAACTAAAACAAAGCTGGAAAAATAAAAAAAAATACTTTGTAAAATTTATGAATCTAAAGAAAGTTCCAATCTTATGTTATAATTCTAATCATATTAAAATACCAAATGTGAAATGTAAAAACGATGAATATGGAGCACAACTACATCATAAAAACATCACCCAAAATAACTTTTATCTACATTGAAGAAAACACAACAAATGCAAATGCCAAATAAGTTTGACATAATTGTAAAGTGATTACATTGCAGAAGGTTGTGATATTGCTTCATAGATTCTATAAAAGTAATGAATATAATTTTAATGCGCAAATACGCGCACAACAACCGAGCTTCATCAGGGTTAAATAACAATATATTATAAACTCAAAATAATTATAATATCTAAAGAATAATGCCCGAGCCCTTTCAAGAGAACTTAGCTCTCATAATCATGGGCAACAAAGAATAAGCATAGCGTCTTGGTATATGCTAAAATATGCTGATATATGTAAATTAGTTGAAAATAAATGCGTCAGCTCTAAATGATCCATTTCTTAGAGATTTTGTTTAATACTTAATGTTAATTAACCTAAAAACCATTTTGTTGACTTATATATTTAAAAAAAAAAAAAAACATTGATGTGCATTGTTATATTAGAAATGCACAAATTATTATACAATCTTTCATAATCCATGCAGATATGATTACGCTGAAAATGATTCATCATAGATTAGAGGCTTATATTAAAGAGAATTAGCAGTAAAGGAATATGTCGATAAATAAAATATACTATTAATGTTGAAAAATTGATACTATTAAAATGTACCAAAAGGGAAAAATCGAGTGCTTTATTATTTACAATAAAATTTTAGACCATGCTTAAGTATGCAATATTCATATTTTTACCAAGTATGGAATAGGGATTGCATTAAACATACCAGAAATTTTAAACAATATTGCTGATACTGTATTAGTAATTGGAAATGGAGATTAGAAGAGAGCTATTAAAATGTTAAAGAGAACATTAAACTGGTCAATATTTGCACGGTATTTAAATAAAAACAAAACAATGATCATGTTTGTTGATAACAATTAATTGTAGAATAGATATTGAAATCATAGAAGAACAATTAATTGTAGAATAGATATTGAAATCATAGAAGAGTTTTTACCTTTTTGGAATCTTTATCAAAAACAAAAATTCCAGTAGTCAAAGAGTTTATCATAGGTTAACAGTAGAAAGGATTGCAATGAAAACTTATTTTCAAATTATTGATAATTATAAAAAATGGGATAATTGTATGTGGTCGTCGAGAGGTCAGCGCGACTGCCTTGCACTAGCAGGCAGTTGTCCGGGTTGCGGGTTCGCGTCCCGGCCGATGCTATGACACTTAAAAAAAAGAAGAGCTATAAATGATGGACCTCATCATTATTGTAATGGGGTTTTGATGTTTATATTAGTACCAGGGGAATATTTTTAAAAATAAAGAGTGCTCAAACTGTCCTATTTTGTGCGTTTTTATGGATGTTATACTTGGAATTGATTAAGAAAGAGATGAGAAGTAGCAATGTTATTGAACTGTGACTCAAGAATGGATGTTAAACATGCCTCAAACAGCAAAGAAAATGGATAGAGAGATACTTAATCTAATTAGATCTAAACTCTCGATTAAAACACAACTGCCCAATGTAAATTGTTTTATTTTTGGATAAATTATAATAGTGAATCCTCCAAATGTGTGGTATCTGGGAAAGTATTATTTATTTGAGTGCCAGAAATGAATATTGGTAACATTTAATAATAGTAAAATAGTGAGTTTATTGTCGTGAGATGAAATGTTGTTTATTGTTATTTTATATATCCCACATCTGATTTTAAATGTAGAAATACTGTACGTATGCATGAATTTAAATTTTACATTCCTGAAAAATTATTTGCTTAGAATTTAGATTTCATTTTTCAATTTGATTTTACAATGTATTATTCTTATTTTTTTAGAAAAGACTGTTTGTGAAAAATGTGGTCTTAATACGAGATGTATCAATGACTCCGAATGTCAGTGTCTTCCTGATCATATGGGTAGTCCTTATAAAGTTGAAGGTTGCTTCCGTAAGTTGATTTTTTTTTTTACATTTTCAGGATAACTTTTTTAATTCACTGATTAATTCCATATATATATAAATTCTACATACGTAAAAACTTTTTAAGTTTACTGCATAAAAAATAAATATACAAAGAAAAATCCTAAGTCATAAACTAAATTTAATGCAAGGTGAAAAATAATAGAAGAAAATTTAAAACAAATTATGATTTCAAATTACGAAAAAATAATAAAGCCAAGAAGCTTTGTATTAGGAATTAAATACTTAATAGCATTATAGAAAGAAAAAATAATGAAACTTTAGAAGGAGTAAATAAACCTTAACATCGAATATGATATGAATCAGATAAAACTAACAAAAGTCTTTAGAACAGGAAATATACAAATAAAAAAAATTGAGTATTTTTGGAAGTAATAATCTTAATATTATGTAAATTGATAAAATTTGTAGAAAATTCCAATAAAAATATTTTTAATTAAAATTAAGAAAGTGAAAATATATGACAAAAATGAAAGCTCAAATGTGTAGTTATAAATACTTGAAAATTTGACTAGCTGATGGCAGAAACACTAATAAAATTTTAGAGTGAGAAATGTATACATGGAGTAGACTTTAAATTTCAGTAATATATTTTTTGTGATTGATGACATTAGGCTTAAAAAAAAGATGTATTGAATGATTGGATAGCTTTATATAAACTCAATATTTGGCCAATTAAAAGATTGTGAAAATAGACTGAAAGAAGACAGCTATATTATAGAAATATTGGAAAGTAGTGATAGTGTCTAAACCATGAATTAATTAATCAAATTCATCACACTACATTAGAAAATTATAGAATAGCCTGTTTTTTTGTTTGCCAAATGTGTTGAAAGTTCAGATTAGAATTAATATAAATGCCATAATTAGATAAAATTTCAAAATTGTTTTTGCCACATCTGGCATTAATATTAATTCCAGTTCAAAATTTCAACACAATTAGCTAATGTGACTTGATTTACACTGAAACGCATAAGAATAAATGAGTATGTACTATTATTTAGTTTTTTAGGGTAGTGTGACAAATTTGTTCAATTATTTCACTGTTACACAGAGATAAAACTCTCCATACAGTAGCGCCACCAATGCAAGCCAAAATAATCAATAGATGCAAAAAGGTTTGTGTATAAAATTTCTATCTAGTGCCTACACATCCAATATCCCTGGACTAGTTTCTAGCTTGTGGCTTTCATCAGGTCCAAGAATCCTCACTGATGAAAGCCTCAAGCTAGAAACTAGTCAAGGAATACTGAATGAATAGGCACTAGATAGGGAGTTTATGCATAAACTTTCTTGCATCCATTGATTATTCTGGCTGGCACTGAGTGGTGCTACTATATGGAGAGATTGCCTCTGTGTTTGCACTACCTATACTATTAGTTCCAATAACTTTTAGCCAAAGTTTACTGTATATTCTAAATGTGCATTAAATTATCCAATAATAAAAAAATTTTATTTAAGGATTTTGGAGTAATAATACTATTTGGCAAGAAATAAAAGCTTTTTTTTTTAGAATTCTCTGAAATTAATATTAGAATCTGTGCAGGAAAAAAATATACTTTTATTGAAACATGTAGAATTATAAATAACATCATCAACAATTATCAATTCACTGCAGGCTGAAAGTCCTTCCAAGTTCAATTCATCTTCTCTTACCTTTAACTTTTCTATCTACATCACCCCTGGACACTTTCTTATTTCATCCATCCATCTCATATGTGGTCTCTTTCTGGATCTTTTATAATTCCTTGAAATCCAGTTTAAGATATCAATTATCTATCTATTATCATATCTAGCAATATGTCCAGCCCAACTCCACTTCAGTCTTTTAATTTTTTTAATGAGGTCAGTAACATCTGTTTGTTCTCTTACTCATATATTGCATTTTCAATCTTTTCTTGTTGCTCCCAACATGCATCTCTCTATGCTTTTTTGAGTTATTGGAAGTCTCTGTATTGCTCTTCTATTAAGTGTGCAAGTCTCGGATCCATCTGTAAGAACTGGTAAAACACATTTATTAAAACCATCCTTTTCAAACACACAGGCATATTTCCTTTTAGTACCAAATTATTTCTACCAAAAGCACTCCAACCAAGTTTAATTCTATCATTAATTTCATCCATTAGGTTTTCCATCTGTATTAATAATC
The DNA here is from genome assembly GCA_028023455.1 of Epiperipatus broadwayi. Taxonomy (NCBI): domain Eukaryota; kingdom Metazoa; phylum Onychophora; class Udeonychophora; order Euonychophora; family Peripatidae; genus Epiperipatus; species Epiperipatus broadwayi. Next base: position 93,936 of record JAQFVV010000958.1, on the reverse strand, counting down.
TGACCAAGGTATTTGTAGCTGTTAATTTTTTCTAATTCATCATAATCAATTTTTATTTTCATATTTTGAGAAAATCCATTAAATATTACTTTAGTCTTTTTAACATTTATCTTTAGTCCTACTTTCCTACTTTTATCTGATAACTCTGCAACATTTTCTGCAGCTCTAAAGCATTACTTGCAAAAGCAACTACATCATCGGCAAAATATAATTGATTTAAAATAATCTCCAAAATCTAATTGACTTTAAATAATCTCCATTTATTTTTACTCCTTTAGCTTCCCATTTTAATCCACAAAATACTTCATGCAGCACTGCTGTAAAAAGTTTTGGAGATATGGAGTCACCCTGTCTTATATCCTTCTTAATATTAACTTTCCCAGTATCATTGTGCAATCTAATTGTTGCTGTTGCATTTTTATAAATATTCTTTAAAATATGACAATATCCTGGATCTACACATTGATGATCCAATGCTTTAATCACTGAAGAAATGTTTACAGAATCAAAGGCCTTTTCATAGTCTACAAATCCAAAACATAATGGCAACTCACATTAATTTGTCCTTTCTATCACTTCTCTCAATACCTGGATATGATCTACTGTACTAAAACCACTTTTAAATCTAGCTTGTTCTCTTGATTGGTGGAAATCCAATGTTCTCTGTAGATGAGTTGTAATTATCTTGGTAAAAATTTTGTATAAAACTGATGAAATACTGATAGGCCTGTAATTTATAATATCTTCTATATCACATTTTTAAAATATTAATATTAATACTGCATTCTTCCAATCATCTGGTACATATTTATCATTTAGACATTTGGTATATAACTTTGCTAAATTTTTGAAGAAAAGAAGAAATATGAAGATATACAAAAATGATGCATTAAAAAAAATTGAATATCTCGAATTTTGTAAAATGGTGCAGAAAAGAGTTGAAAATGATATAAGAAAGTAAACTGTGAACTAGCAAGAAAAGCAGTAAAAGAAAATAAAAGTCTGAAGACTATAAAACAACATTTTGGTATTGGTAGAAAATTTATATCTGCAATAAGAAAAAAAGTTGGAATTATTACTAAATGAAATATGACATCATGAAATGGATAGAAGACTACTATCAAGAATTATATAGTAATAAAGAACAAGTATTCTCCTATATCTATTTTATCATTTGAATTGCCCAGAATTTTAAATGAAGAAGTGAGACATGGAATTAGATTTGTGAAGAAGTGAAAGCTTTCCAGTAATCATGGAATTATAATTCAATTCTAAATATAAAAGATATTAAATCAATCTTTATACAAATATAACACTAAGCATCTTCTTTAACAGTTTGATCTGCCTTTTCAAAAAAAAATTATAGAAATCTATTTGTTCTCTTAAACTTTCTTATTTTGGAATATATCTTTCATTAAGAAAATCTATATCAAGTTTAAATTTTTACATTTATTAATAATCAATGCAGTCTTCTATGCAAATGTTATATCAAGTAAAGTTTGCATAGAAAAAACTTAATTTAAAATATTGACTTTCATTACTACCACTGCCTTTTGTTTTATTAGCATATTAACATTAATATTGGCTTTACCAATATTATTATTCCTATAGTGAGTGATCTTTCAGGTATGATAACTTAAACAAATTGTGCAAGGTAGGCATCTTTTATATTATCTTTTCTATTTTTTGTCAACTCCTGAAGAAGACTTCAAGTCAGTCGAAATGTAGGTGTATGTATATGTACAAATAAAGAGTTTTGCTAAAAAGTGTTTGGAGCAGTTTGGATAAATTGTAGTTATAGGATATTACGGCAAAAATAAAGAAAAGTGTGGGTTTGGTAATATACATATTCAAAGTATAATGTCAATTTAAAACCAAGGAGGCTTCAGTTAAATGCAATTACAATTTATATTCACACTTTTAATATCAAATTGTTTAGAGCCCATTTAAATAGAAACTGAGTTTCTATGCATGAAATGATTTCAGTCAGACTTGTAAGTAGCTGATGATATCAGGTTTAACTGACAAAAATATACATCTTGAAAGGGTTAATTGAATTTTTATTAGATGTTGCTTTATGTTTCAATAAACTACTATAAATAATATAAACATGATATTAATAATTATACACTAATGTGTTATTTAATTAATTAACGTTTAATATTGTTATGTAAATTAATTATAATAATGTTACAATACTTTCATTTATGTTATTATATGTACAATAGTTGTGAAAAATTGTAATTCCTAAACAACTTCTAGATGTCACTGTACCTATACATAATGTTCTATTATCAATACTCATATATAAAAATTACACTGACGAGTTACCAAACGGCATCCAAACAATTTTTTTTTTGTATTAAGATATTATGATATTAATTGTTGATTAACTTATTTAGATGTTATTTATTTGAATAAAAATGTTTAATAAAATGCAAAACCGTATATATATATATTCCTTTTTAAAATAGTAATACCTCCTGATTGTTCTAATTTTACCTGTCCTCAAGAAAGTTCATGCCGTGTAATAAGCAAATTTCCAACTTGTATTTGTGATGGGCCAAAAATTGGGAATCCCTTTGAACATGGTTGTCATGGTAATTATTATTTATGTAAATGATTATTTAATAACTTTTTTTCATTTTTTTATTCATGTCATTAAGCGTATTGCATTTGATTAAGATATAAAAATATAAAAACTATAAATAAAATATCATTTAATTATATGCTTTTTATTATTATTTTTGTTTGCACTTGATAATTATATTTATTTTTACAAATAAACAATGAAAATAGAAGTTTAGACTAATGTTTTTTGTTCCCTTTCCCCTCTATATAAAATGTAATAATTTGTATTCAACCATTTATATATTAATATAAAAATCTATTTATCTAATATATAGAGCATACCAATAGCTCAAACAAGCTTTTAATTAATGTGTGGTATGAGAAAATATTTAAAATTTCTATCTGGAATGTTCCTATCCCCATACCAATGGGTTTTAAGCTTATGGCTCACTTCAGTGAAAAGCTAGAATATTCATACACTAGATCCAAAAGATCAACTCAAAAACAGACTTATTTAATGCATAATATTTAAGTAGAAACTCTGAAAATTTTGGACATGACAATGGCTTTACCTCCAGCTACATAACTTAAATAACAATATGGGATTGAACTAAATTCAGATCTACCTTATATTAATAGACTTGTCACTGCCAAGGCCTTAAAGCTAAAATTATAGTAATCAAAAAGCAAGTCATATACTGCGTCACATTGCTTTTATAAGTTTGTATTTATAAATATGTAATATAAAGTGGATACCAATACCTCAAACAAGCTCTTAATTAATAAGTGCCATAAGAGAAAATATTTAAAATCTCTATCTGGAATGTTTCTATCCCCAGACAAATTGATTTCAAGCTTGTGGCTCACCTCAGTGAGAAGCTAGAACATTCAGACACTAGATCAACTCAAAACCAGTACTTACTTAATACATAATATTACATATTAAATAAGTGCTGGTTTTGAATTGATATTTTGGATCTAGTGTATGAATGTTCTAGATCCTCACTGAGGTGAACCATAAGCTCAAAGCCAATTAGTCTTGGGGTAGGAATGTTCCAGACAGATTTCTCTTACTGCACTTATCAATTAAGGGCTTGTTTGAGCTATTGGTACATTCTTTACATTACATATTTGTAAATACAAGTTTTATAAAAGCAATATCATGCTACATATGACTTGGTTTTTGATTATTATATTTTTAACTTTACGGCCTTGGAAATGACAAGACTATTAATATATGGTAGATCTGAATTTAGTTCAGTCCCATATAGCTATTTAAGTTACATAGATGAAGTTAAACCCATTTTCATGTCTGAGAATTTCAGAGTTTTTACTTAAATATTCTATATTAAATAAGTACTGGTTTTGCATTAATATTTTGGATCTAGTGCCTGAATGTTCTACTTTCTCACTCATGTGAGCCATAAGCTCAAAACCAATTGGCCTAGGGATAGAACATTCCAGATACAGATTTTAAATACCATCTCTTATTGCACTTATCAATTAAGAGCTTGTTTGAGATATTAATATTCCCTCTATATTACCTACTTGTAAATATAAGCTTATAAAAGCTACTACTACTACTACTACTACTACTATTATTATTATTATTATTATTATTATTATTATTATTACTACTACTACTACTACTACTACTACTACTACTACTACTACTACTACTACTACTACTACTACTACTACTACTACTACTACTACTACTACTACTACTACTACTACTACTACTACTATTACTACTACTACTACTACTCACTATTATAAACTTAAATCAAAATCTTCTATGGGATATGATAATATTCCTAATTTTATTATCAAGGGTTGTGCTGAATGTTTGGTAGCACCATTGCATTATATCATTAATTTATCAATTGAGAAAACTATTATTCCTGATATATTTAAGATAGCTAAGATTATACCAATTTTTAAAAAAGGGGATAGATCTGATTCTGGTAATTATAGACCTATTTCAATTCTGTCACCTTTTGCTAGAATTTATGAAAGGTGTATTTATAGTAATATTATTGTAGATATGATTAAGGTATTACCTAGTTATCAGCATGGTTTTTTACCTGGTAGATCTGCTGAAACTAATTTAATGGTGATATCTGATCATATTGCTCATGCCTTATCTGATCAGAAGCAATTAGATGTTGTATATTTTGATATGACTCAGGCATTTGACAAAGTTTCATATATTAGACTTTTGTATAAACTTAAAATGTTGGGTGTTAGTCCTCATTTAGTTGAGTGGTTTTCCAATTATTTGAGGAGTCGTAAATCTTATGTACATATGGATAAAACGAATTCTCTTTTTTTTGATAATATGATAGGTGTTCCTCAGGGTGGAATATTAGCACCATTGCTTTTTAATGTTTATATGTGTGATCTTGATCATAGCATAAAAAATAGTATGATACTTACTTATGCTGATGATTGTAAGTTATTTAAAAGAATTATTACTTATAGTGATCATATTGAGGTTCAAAAGGATATAAATAGTTTTATTATATGGTGTAGGTATAACAACATGGAGATTAACATTAATAAAACATGCATTGTTTCCTATACTAATAAAACTGAAAAATCTGTTTATCAATATAAAATTGAGAATGGTGTTATTAAATATAAAGAGACTATATCTGATTTAGGAATTATATTTTGTAGCAATTTTACTTTTAATGTGCATATTAAATGTATTATTAATAAAGCATACAGAAAGATGGGCTGTATTTTGAGATATGGGAGAGATTTATCTATTTCCATAAAATATAGGTTATTTTTTTCCCTTGTTACAGTTTTAGAATATAATTCTTGTATATGGAACTTCAATCTGATTAATATTCAGTCTAAAATATATAATATTGAAAAAAGATTTAATAAATTAATAATGGGTGAATGTCAAACTGTCAAAACAGTATTGAAAGAAAGGAGAATGTTGAAGGATATGATATTACTGAAAAAGTTGATTGATGGGAAAATTGATGTCAGTAACTGTATATCAAAAATAGAATTGAAAGTACCTTGTCGTTTATTAAGAGAAATGCAAACTTTCAAGATTAGTATATGTAAAAATACTTTCTTTGGTAAATCAGTTATTAATAGATTGCAAATGGTATATAATCTAACTTTTAATAATATTGATATTTTTTGCGATCAATTTGTGATGAATGTTAAAAAACAACTAAATGTATAATTATGAACATATATGTATATATAATTTTATGTATTTAACTTGTATTTGATTATTATTGTTTAGTTTTTTTTTGTTTTTTTTTAATTTTAATTATTATCATTGTTATTATTATTATTATTATTATTATTATTTTATTGTGTATTTCTGTTAAAGTGTAAATGTTGAAATGCACATAATAAATGGATATTGAATTGAATTATTATTATTATTATTATTATTATTATTATTAGATTTTAGATTCACACAATTCTTATTTTAATAATTGCATATAATAGCCATTTATATGCAGTAATTAGCTTTATGAATTATAATCAAGGCATACTATTTATAATTTGTAATATATATATATATATGTGTGTGCATTTCGTGTTAATATTTTTTTTTTATCTTGCACTCTCTCTTATCTACTCTCTTGTTTTTTTTCCTTTCTCTTCTACCTTTTTTTTTCTTTTTTGAATAAAATAGCACATTTCTAATTTAAACTAAAGACTCCCCATGTGGAAATGATGTTAATTTCTAGGTTCATTTAATGAGATCCCTATAGTAAAATAAAATACTTTTACAATGACAAAATAATACATTGATATGAGTGATTACCTATTTTTAATCAATTTTATTTTTAGTATATAAAAGTATGAAGTAGTTTTGGAGTTTCTTAAATTTTATTTAATTATAGAACTGTGAAGCATTAAGCTTGTGATATTTTCCAAACAAAAAAGTCCTTTTTATGAATGCCTGTTTGCTGATTTTTTGTTCTAGTACTTTATTGAATATTTTTGATTTTATCAATAAATATTTTGTTGCTAATTAAAGTTAAGATTTTCAATAGTCTCAAATATTAATTTTACGTTAATAAAATCTTTTTCATATACGTATGTAAAAAATGCATTATTTGATGACTTTGATGTGTGTATTCCTTTTGCTTGCATAGATAGGTAGTAGATAGATAAATAGGTAGGTAGATAGGGTTGATAGGTAGGTATGTAGATAGGTATATAGATAAGAAGTAGGTGGGTAGATAGGTAGGTAGGTCATTTAAATTAGAAAAGTCTCTTATTCCTTCTCATTATTATTTTTGCTCTCAGTCTTTCATCCAACCAATTCATTGTATTATGTATATGTGGGTGTTCACAGGGGATAGTATATATGTGCATATAGTCGTGAATATTGATTTAAAATACAATTTTGAAAAAAAAATTAAAAATTCTGCCACTTAAATCATTTTTAAATTATATAATAAAATGAAAGTTGCAATGTATTGCTATTTTAGATAAAAATGAATGTTTAAAACCAGAAGATAACAGCTGCTTAAATGGTGATATCTGCACAGATACAATTGGCTCCTACAAGTGTGATTGTTTACCAGGATATTCAATCGAACAATTCAGATGTCAAGGTAAATAAAAATCTTTATGTGAAATATATACATAGATTAATTTAAGTATACAGGTTTAGACGAAATAAGTTAAGTTTTGATCTTTTACATTTTATTTTTATCGTTAGCAGTCATTCGTTAACTAGTAAAAATTATAAACCTATCAATCTTTTATCAGTTGTGTATAAAATCTTCACCAAGATAATCATAGCTTCTCTACAACAAGTTTGGGATTTTTACCAATCAAAACAACAAGCTGGATTTAAAAATGATTTTAGCACAATGGATCACATCCAAATAGTAAAAGAAGTTACAAATGAGTGGCCATTATGCTTTGGATATGTAGAATATGAAAAGGCATTTGATTCTAAAAGAATTTTTAGAGTGATCAAAGCATTGGATCATCAAAAGATAGAACCAATGTATTGCTGTACTCTGAATAATATTTATAAAAATGAAATAGCAATGATTAAAATACTTAGAAAACATTAACATTAAAAAGGATGTACAGCAGAATGATTCCATATCTCTAAAAGAATAAATAATAACATCACCTACTATCAACTTAATTAATTTGATAATACAATAACAGCTGTTCTTATATAATTATATTGTTTAAACTAGTAATTGGTGATCCATGTTAAGTAAATAAGGTAGCTATAATTATAATATGTATTTACAAACTGGTGTCAGATCTAAGACAAATATTATAATGGTCAGGATAAATGAGTGTGTTTTTGGAGTCTTAATGTATCTGCCATACAGGGTCCCACCAGGCCATTCGAACCTGGAAAATTTATATAGTAGGCAGATACTTACTGTTAAGATCCAACTTTACCCTATATTGACCCTTATGCCCAAGTCCCTATCTTGCAAAGCAGCAGAGATAAAGTATACTTATTTTTAAAGAAAGAAAGATAATAAAAAATAAGAATAAGCCACTGCCAGATTAACAATACACAGAAACATTTATTTTGCACATATATAAAATTTAGAATTATTTTAGTATAATATTTACTTTATGATTTGATTTACATTTTAACTTTTGATTTTATAAGTTTGCACAGATGAATTTATTAATATTTTATTTAAGTGTCGAGTATGGATAGATTACATAGATTGCATTCGAAAAAGAAAATATTCTATATTCCTTATTTAAACCTAGGCCAAAAGTTTGCAATCAAACTAACACTAATCTACCTAATATATTGATGTATTTAACACAGCATGAATATGACAGCACAATACCACATTGTCAGAAGTATAGATCTGAATTGCATGGGGTTCAAGAAGAAATGACTCTCATCCAGTAAAGTAATACTTCGTCTGTCTGGCGAGAAGAACAATAAAAATGAAAACTCCATAGGAAGGGATTGCAGTCCTTTTTGCCATCTTACTATCCCATTCCACAGGCTAAAGGAGTGATCCAAGGAGCAGGAAATACCATCTGCTTCTGATGGTCAGTAAGAAATTGGTCATATTTTGGCCAAATGCAGTGTATAATGTGATCCTGTACATATCGGATCTTCATGCTACATTTACTAATTACACCGATACAACCAATCCATTAACCCAATTTAACTGTGAAACAAATAACCTAAGATCAAACCTTCCTTTAGTTAAACTAACATAACTTTACGATCTGTGCAGCCATCCACACCCAATTTAAATTTAACATTTATTAAAAGTTTAGCTTAACAGAAAAAAAATCATAATAAACAGTAAAAAAAAATTAATGGAAATGATTTTAAATTTACATATCATAAAAATAATTATTAATAAATGATTTAGTTTGGTCAGATAGGAACTTATATTTCTATTTAAATACTAGAAAAGTTTTATAGTTAAAGTTCATTAGTTAGATAAAGGTCTTACAGTTTTAAAAGAGAGAGTCCATACTTTTTAATTGCTTGTAATTTGGATCCCTTTGTTTATAATTTTTATGATGTCCTGGGGAGACAGGTAGGTTGTTTGCCATTCTATTGGCATTCATCTGGAGGTCCTTTACTGTAGCTGGTATAGTTATTTGCAGGCTTTTATTGCAGGACCCTGATATCCTGGGTTCCACAATATAGGAAAACAATATTTTATTTATTCTTTTAAAAAAAACTGAAGGGATTGAAAGTGCATCTTTTCAATCCCTTCTCTTTCAACTTTCCCAGACTTAACATATATAGCACACATAATAATTTATTTTCAATATTTTCCTTTTTATATTAAAATCTCGTATTGACCAGACATGACATATGATGATCCTTTTGCTGTGGTCCATTTCCTAAGAGATTCATTTATTGGCTATTCTGTTTTTATTGTTTTTCTTTACCTGACCTTTAATTATACATTTTGAGATGCCCAAGAGCTATTTTACTTAAGACTAATTAAAAATAATCATTTCCATTTTTAGCCTTTTACACAATAGTATTAATTAAATTATTGTACATTCTTAGATAGATATATTTTTTTATCTTTAAGTTTTTTCTTAAAATTTCATTTTAAAACTTTTTTTTAATAAAGTTTTCTTTTAATATTTTTCCATCTGTGCAATTTTATATATATATGAGTTTAGATGACTTTTAATTTTCAATTTTTTAAAAAACAAATTTTTATTTGTGAACTTTTATTTTTAATGTCTAATTTTATTTAAAATAATTTATCTTTAAAGTATATGTGCATTGGCTTAATCGCTAATATCACTATTAAAATAATAATGTTACAGCATGTGTGCCCATTACAATATATAAATATATTAAACCATAAAATGAAATAACTAAATTGTTTTCATATCTATCAGTTTATTAAAGTTTTTACTGTTATGAAGTCATATATAAATATATGTACACAATTCATATCAATAAAAAGTGATTAGTTCTTTCTTTAAGCTATAAGCAGTACTATCTACAAATGAGTGCATGTGCTACATAGGAATGTAGTTTAGTATTCACTCCAAAAATTTTAAAGTGCTAGTACACTTGATTCATAAATTATAGCATGAAATGTTATAATGAATTTCATATTCTAATCCACAAATGAAGAATGTATTTTCATTAAATTTTGTTTTCAATAACCAAACTTTTACTGAAACATTTGAGATGATTTATTATTTAATTAAGAAATTTTGTGTCTTTTTAAAAAGATTAACCGTAGTTGTTTTCATATTAAAATCACATGAGGGCATACTGATAAAGTGATATGCATTTTCCAATAGTTGAAGTAATACAAGAGTAAGATTATTATTTAAAGGAAAGGATAAGAATCATAGAAAGTTGAATAATTATAGACCAATAGTGGTAACATCAGTTTTATATAAAGTTTTCTCATATATAGTGGCTGGAAGAGTTGTAAAATGGATGGAAGATAATAATGTAATGGAGAAATGCAAGGAGTTTTTAGGTCAGATAGATGTATAGGAGATTGTTTATTTGTAGTTACACAACTTATGAATATGAGTAGGAATTTAGGTAGATCATTGTATATGAGTTTTATAGATATAGAGAGGGCATATGATAGAGTAAATAGAAGTAGATTATGGGTAAGTTAGCAAATTTGGGAATGGATGAAGCTTTAGTAAATATTATTAAGGAATTATATGAAAATAATTATTATACTTATCAATTAGGAGATATAGAATCAGTTAAAGTTAAAAATGAGGTGGGACTAAGGCAAGGATGCCCTATTCACCTATTTTGTTTTTGCTGTATTTGAGTGAAATGGAGAAAGCAATAGAAAGACAAGGAATATGGATAGAATACAGTTAATAGGTGGCAAGAGATTACATACTTTGTCGGGTCTTTTTCTTGCAGATATTTTTCGTGTGCGGAAAGAAGATATGGAAATTATGCTGATGACATGTGAAAGAGTGGGTAAAGAAATGGGGATTAAATTTAGTGAAAAATCAAATATAATGATGGTTAATACTGGGGAAAGAGATGATGTAGAATTTTTATTGGGAGTTAAGTGTGGTGGATAGACATAGATATTTAGGAATCATCTTATGTAATCAGGAAAATTGCTTGGAAGAATGGGAGAAAAAATTGGTAAATGAAGCAAAAAAAGAAAGGATTTGGTAAAGAAACTAACAGTGTTTTCATATAATAAATATGATGTAGTTAGAATTGTTTGAAGGGGGTTGCAGTAACAGGGTTAACATATGGTACTGATGCATTATGTGTTAGTAAAGGAGTTTAAGATTATTTAGAGAAAGTAAACAGGGAAGTAGGAAGACATGCATTAGATGCAGAGGTGTGGACAGCAACAGATGCAATTCAAGGAGAAATGGGATGGTCAAGTTTTTATATAAGAGATGCAAAAAGTAAAATGAAAATGTTTGGTAGGTTGCAGTTTATGGATAGTAAAAGAATAGCCAAAATAGTGTTTAGTTGGGTTATGAGTAAAGGGCAGGTAACAAGATGGGTGAGAAAGGTAATGTGGTATGAAAAAGATTTGGATAAAGAATTTATATCAGTATAGTTTTATAAAAGGTGGGATGATTGTGTTAGGAGGATTGTTGAGTGTTATAGTGGTAAGGAATGGGGTAAAATAATAGATGCATTAATAAAGAATAGGGAGTTGGAGAGATGGAGAACTATTATAGAAGGTAAGAAGAGTCTAAATATATATAGAAGTAAACAGAACCTTGGATATGAGTTAATTTATGATAATAGTAAGGAAAGTAGTTTATTGTTTAAGGCTTGAACGGGATCTTTAGCAACAAGAGAATATACATGTAAATGGAAAAATATGGGTAATTTAGTCTGTAAATTGTGTAAAGAAGGTATAAAAAATATTAGGCATCTGTTGATTGAATGTAAATGCTTGAAAGCAGAAAGGGTACAAATAATGAAGTTATGGGAGAATAAATATGAACAAAGTGATTATACAGAAAGTGAGTTATTGGTTTTTATGCTGGGTTTGGGAAAAGATAAGGGGGATTTAGATATAAAGGCCATAGAGTTAACGAAGATTATGTTGTGGAAATGGGAAAGAACAGATTAGGGGAAAGTTTAAGGTGGGGAATGGATGGGGAAGGTAAAGTGGCTAACAGGTTACTTTCGGCATAGTTGCTGAGAGATTCCTGACTCCGTTTAAAGAGAAGTCACAGTACATCATGTCACATCACATTAAAGAATAAACGTATTATTTTGAGGGAGATACATTATTTGCTGAAAAAAATATATTTGTTAACTGTTATTGTACAATGATATTTTATATTATTTATTTATAAATCTTAAGTATATAGTTGATAATTATTTATTTATTTTCCTTATTATCTGATAATTAATTTTTATGCAAGATGTAATCAAAAAAATAAAACAACTGAAATATTCAAATTATTGATATAAACTGAGATCATCCAGTTTTTCTTCTGCTTAATGTCATTGCTTAAATAATCATTGCAGAATATATATATTTCTAAAACAATAATGATGTTTTTAACTTTTCTTCACAGACATGGCAAAAGTTGTATTTTTCTTTACACTACCAATTATTCACTGTTATCTTATTTAATGTTTCTTAAATGATCAAATATCTGTATTAATCTTGTTTTATATTAATTTCTTATTATTAAGATAGGTATTTCAAATATTGTTGATTTTTGATTATTGCTTGTATGTCAAAACAATTGCAATTATTATTCGTTTTTTGATTTATTTGAACTTTTCCCCATTATCAGATTGTCTAATGTAAAATAAATCATCCAACTGCATAATTGTTTGCTACATTATCATACTCTTGATGATAAATTTGCACACCATTTTTTTATTTCGAATAACTGCAGTATGTGTTGATTCTTATAAAAATCCATTATTTATAAGGCAGAGACATTGATCATTTGAAATCACTATTAATACTGTAACGTCCAATATACCTTCATGATAGTAAACTCTCAGTTTCAGAAATAATCGATGATCTATTATATTTACATGGCTTGATTTCTGCTATATTCAATGTATTCATGCTATCTATATTTTGCTAAGGAAAATTTAACACTATATTTTAATAATTTATTTTAGAGCAAATAATTCTTTAATAACTGCCTATTTATTATTTTTCAATCGTAAGATAAAAGGCATTGCATAGGTTTTTACTTTTACTTCACTCTTTAGATACACATAGCTAATAAAACTTTTCCAATATTGAAAAGTTAAATGAATTGTCTATAGACTGCCTAAAATCCTATGTATAATTGGAATCTCAAAAAATTTCAAGCTTTACATGAGCCACAGTAAATTCCAATCCTAGGCATGCCAGGTGATTATAGAAACTTTATAATTACTAATTATGAATGAAGGCTATTTTGCCTAAAATTGGGGTTCATTTTTTTATTGGTATTATTATATCACAGAGATAAAATTCTTTATAGAGTAGCACCACTCAGTGCAAGCCAAAGTAATCAGTAAATTACCCTGGTTTGCACTGATGTCAGGCGCTACTGTATGGAGAGTTTTGCTTCTGTATAAACAGCTTGTGTAAGCATAAAGAATGGTGATCATGTGATGTTTAATGGATATTATTATATCAATGATATTATTGTTGTAGCTATTATCAACTAATGTCTGTATTGTAAAATTCTAGTTAGTATGTAATAAGCATCTTATATTTAAATTTAGCTCCCATAAATTGTTTCAAATTTAATCTCCCTCTGTGTCCACCTTCAAGATATTGTAATGTAACAGAAAAGAGGGTTGCATGTGATTGTCTCCCAGGGTTTATAATGGATGCCAATTCCTCATGTATAGGTAAGAAAAATTTTCAGTTTAATATTTAGTTTTGTTTCTGTGAATTTTTTTAGCTATTTTAAAAGAGATTATTTTATTAAAAAAAAAAAAATTATTATCAACAATTCAAAGTATAGATTGTTTATTATTTTTTTCTATGATTCCATTCAAATATTTTTTTTCTGAAGAGAATTGTAAAAAAAAAATGACCAGAAACAATGGTTTGATAATAATTACTAAATATGCTGAATTTAAGCAAGAAAATGTATTTATTGTAAAGTCAGAATTATGAACTTCTTTATTTTATATTATTGATACAAATATTTATGTTATTTTTTTTTTGTTATTTATAGCATATATCATGTGTTGTTTTTTCAGTATTATTACAGTATTCAAATATTTTTGTAGTAAAAATTTAAATAATTTAGTTAATTGTGTTAAGAGATTGACAAGAAATGAATAAATATGGGCATGGACAAAGTATTATGGCTTGGTTATGGTGTCTTATTATTTACTTTTTTCAATCTGCTTTGGGGAAGAATACAAATAGTTTAGGATGCTGTGAACTGTCCAAGGGTAAACTAGATTACATTTAAGCAATTTGCAATATCGTTATCTAACAGCGTAGCAAATAAAAATAAATCCTTGTTTTCGGCAGCCTAAGGCATATGCAATAAAAACATTTACACAACAATACTTGCAAAGTGTATCATGCTAAAGTAGTATATAAGATCATTGTGAACTTAATAATTCTTATACAGATAATGTTATTGACAATGTTGATTATCTTTTTAGCTGCTCCTATAATACTTTTAATAACATGTCTATCTAGTAATAGAGAAATAATATTACATATTTTAGTATTAAAATTATTGATATGCTTTTTATTTTGAATAAATAAATTGGTAATACAGCATCTATTGATCCACACTGCCTGATGGTGCTGTTTCTACACTAAAGCCCATAAATATGCTGTTTACGAGGCCACTCATAGATCTTATGGCCTGTAAACTGTTCAAACACTAAGATGTTGAAGTGCACCCTTACCCCAACATCTCTAGCATGTTGAACATTATTAGCAATGAGTATACGACACTCTCTATAGACATTACTCTTGACTATTGTACAGTGTATGATATGAAGGTTTCTGTAGTTGTAATGACGAAAAGTATATTAGAACAGGTTTTTTTTTTGGCTTCAATGTATTGTAATTGTTGTGAGTTAGTAAAAATTGTAACAAATTCTCAAACACCCCTACTTTTATTGTTAGGGGTCAGAATTCACTAAATGAGGAGTGTAAATCATGATTCGGCAAAGTTCACGATCAAGTCACGCACTTTCCGAGACTTTTTCAAGATCAAAACAGTTCAATGGCAGACAATTGTTTGGCATTGTAGTTTTGAGATTTACCTACTACAGAAGCAGATGTGCTGGCCTTTCTTCAACCCAAAAAAAGAAAAAATTTTACCCACCCAGAAAAAAACTGACTGTGGTGATTTAATGAAATTAAGGCATTGTCAAACATTGAAATGGAATGTTAATCATGTCAATGGTGACGAAGGTGTTCCATTCGCTCATGGGATGGGCTTTGAGGACTGCCTGTGAATCACTTTTTCACAAGTGGTGTGGTAATTTATTCTTGAAACCGGGATCAGCTTACAGTGAAGCGTATTAGAACTGAGTTGGAAAGGTGTCAAAACACCATAAGGAATATGATGGCAGGTCTTAGAGAGGTCGGTCGAGAAAGCCTTGTTTCTCAATAAACCAAAAAAAAAAGTTTCTTCAAAAACAATAAAAAAGACTTGGTTATAAAAATAAAAATAAAGTTTCTTTAAAAAAGAGAGAGAGAGAGACCGGATAAAAAGAAATGTTTTTTTTTTTTTTTTTTTTTAAAAAAAAAAAGAGAGAGAGAGAGAGAATATTTTAAAAAGCCAAAAAAAAAAACCATTTTTCTACTTTTAAGAAATATACATAAAACCAGTTACAAAAAAAAACAAACAACAATAACAAACAACAACAAGAAAATCAAAATCAAACAAATCCAAAAATTAAAAACATAAATCAACAAAATTGAAAAACAGCCCGGTAACGTTATATCTATTTGTTTTTCACTACCAACAGCCCCATAGAGCAGTATGGGAAATTAAACGATGTATTACCAATAAATTTTAATGAGATTTAAATATTAATGTCTTGCTACTGAAGATGCAGAATACACTGTAAGCTAGCTATAGCAAAAGATATTACTCTTCAATTTTATATAGACATTTTTTAAAATTTTGTAGTTTTATTCTATATATTATAATACCACCGATATCTTTTAAACCACCATTGTAGGCTTTAACCCGTAGCTTCGAATGAAGATATTTGTGAGCATGGTTTGATTCCATCTCATGCGCCAATCTTACACATGGATAAGAATTATCTCATCGAAAATGTAAATAAGGGTTCTGGTATGTATATCTATTTATGGTAGCGCACCGAACCAGCTCAATCTCAGAGTTTGGGGACGATAGTCTAACTAGAGAACAAAGCTAAAACAATACCTAACTAAGTCTTATATGTATATTATTATGTACGATAGTTTATTTGTTATAAATCCATTAATCTAACCCAGATCTTATCATAAAATTTATTCTATTTACGACTATACCCATTACCAATAAATCCCATTTATACATGCATATAAATATATCAATATTCAAGCGCACAGCCCATTTATTCTGATACACACATATATAATTCATACACGCATCAAAATAGTGCAATTATACATCAGAGCTGTTTATTTAATGTTGTTATTTTATTTAATTTTAAAAGAGACCTATTATAGTAATTAATATTGAGGTAACACTAGTTTCTTTATTAAGACACATTCACTGAACATATATTTTTGTGCCACGTCAATTTACCTTAGTTCACGCGATCAAAGACAAGTCCGCATTTATAACTCTCCAAGAATATTGGTCCGGTAGATATAACGGATGGTGAACAGTTCCAATAGGGTATATTGAATAGCTTATCTCAGAGGTGGAGTAGGTGATTCACTCACTTTATGACAGGGTCCAATTTTCAAAGATCTTTCGTCACCATTACACTTGATGAAACAAAATTTCTTTATTTTAATAACGCAGTTCGTAAGTCCGCTTCAGGTGAATTCCACGACAAGTGTCCACTGGGCCAATTAACGAAACTCGCACTATAGAATTACCCTGACATTTTGGGTGGGAAAATATTAATGACTTCTTAAGAAAAAAATTACACGTCCACACAATCTGTAGTTCAAGCCGCGTCTCTTTTTTTTCTCTCTATATCTCTCCTTTCGAGCACAACAAAAAGTTCTTTTGTTTTTCACTTTTAACTTTGTAAAATTTTCTCTGTGTATCCATATGCCACTGACCAGTTCTTCCATTGTTCTTCAAAAATATCCACTTGACCAGTTTTCAGACTTCTTGACGCCAGTTATTGACTAAACTGCCTACAGCAATTGATTCATTTCTATTTCTGTCCTCATATGTTCAAGAGATTAATTAACAAAAGAAAAACACGTGTTACCAACAATATTATTAAAACTTTAAAAAAAAACTTAACGGATAAAATATATACGAATAATCAATTACAATTTATACAGCTCTATATATAATTGATTGTAACCATCACCGTTAATACATACGCATATTGTACACTCGCACATACAACTATATTTACATATGCATACACACATAACTTTCGCACTGTTTGTAACAGGGTTCGAATGACTATTTACATATATATCTTTTCGCATATAATCGCTCCATATCAATACTCTCAATTAGCACTATTGCCTTATCTCTTGTATTCGAACCCTGTCTGTTACATACCCCCCTGGTGCAATAGCCTTCAAATACCTTCTGTGTATTTGAATGGCTTCTTAAACAACTCTTTTCTATCCTTTATCCCTCTCTGGGTTTGCGAAGAGCTTGAGTGACCGAGCATTGTATGAGGCCTTTACTTGATTGTAATTTGGTTTGTCTGGTGGATGCCAAGCTTCTCTCCTCCTTTTCTGTACGTTGCATCGCCATCAGATCGTCCTTCTATCCCAACCTTAGCACTTTGCTGACCTTGGACTTCCTTTCCTTGTTCTAACAGCACGCTATGGTCATATGCGCTCAGGTCTGGCGCATTAAGTAGTTCTGCCTCACCGGCCTTCCGCTTCTATTTCACACTCCCCTCTCATACATCTAAACTCTCTTCTACTTCTTTATTGTTCGACTTCTCAGTCTTTTCCATACTTTCACTTTCATTTCCCTCATATTCCTTTTCCCCTTGAGTACTTTCACTTTCCTTCCCTAGTCTCTGTTCTAACTTCTGGAATCTCATTCCAAACCTCTCGTCCATTTTCTGAAATCGGAGTTCTATGCTTTCTAATTTATCTAAAATTTTCTGCATCAAGCTTAGTTTCTTCTCACTCGCCTTCTGCTGTTCCACTTTCTGCTTATTTTTTTGCTTCATTTTTTTATATATCACTATTAAGGTTAAACGTGCCAGGTTCATCACCCCGGCTTCCAGTGGTCCACTGCATGACCCACCTGATGGACCTTTGTCCCTCCTTCTTATCATATTGAACGATATTGTTTTATAATATCTCAATGTTAGATAAATTCTTAAACCTCTATTTTATAACCCATGACTTTATCTATATCACAGGACATACATCAATGCTATTTTCCCCCTTGACCACTCGAGAACTTTTCCATCCGTACATTCACCACACAAAATATGCCCATCTACTATCTTTCCAATATGTGTTCAAACTCTTTCCGATTTATAACAAAACTATCACTTTTATTTTTCCCTTTTTTAAAAAAAAAAAATCCACTCTCGTTTGTGAGCTCTTTTACGTTACGTTAGGATGCTCTTTTAAATGCCCGTTCTCTAACATTCGCAGCCCCATTAGTTGGGACGCCATTATAACACCACCGATATCTTTTAAACCGCCATTGTAGGCTTTAACCCGTAGCTTCGAATGAAGATATTTGTGAGCATGGTTTGATTCCATCTCACGTGCCAATCTTACACGTGGATAAGAATTATCTCATCGAAAACGTAAATAAGGGTTCTGGTATGTATATCTATTTATGGTAGCGCACTGAACCAGCTCAATCTCAGGGTTTGGGGACGATAGTCTAACTAGAGAACAAAGCTAAAACAATACCTAACTAAGTCTTATATGTATATTATTATGTACGATAGTTTATTTGTTATAAATCCATTAATCTAACCCAGATCTTATCATAAAATTTATTCTATTTATGACTATACCCATTACCAATAAATCCCATTTATACACGCATATAAATATATCAATATTCAAGCGCACAGCCCATTTATTCTGATACACACATATATAATTCATACATGCATCAAAATAGTGCAATTATACATCAGAGCTGTTTATTTAATGTTGTTATTTTATTTAATTTTAAAAGAGACCTATTATAGTAATTAATATTGAGGTAACACTAGTTTCTTTATTAAGACACATTCACTGAACATATATTTTTGTGCCACGTCAATTTACCTTAGTTCATGCAATCAAAGACAAGTCCGCATTTATAACTCTCCAAGAATACTGGTCCAGTAGATATAACGGATGGCGAACAGTTCCAATAGGGTATATCGAATAGCTTATCCCAGAGATGGAGTAGGTGATTCACTCGCTTTATGACAGGGTCCAATTTTCAAAAATCTTTCATCATCATTACACTTGATGAAACAAAATTTCTTTATTTTAATAACGCAGTTCATAAGTCCGCTTCAGGTGAGTTCCACGACAAGTGTCCACTGGGCTGATTAACGAAACTCGCACTATAGAATTACCCTGACATTTTGGGTGGGAAAATATTAATGACTTCTTAAGAAAAAAATTACACGTCCACACAATCTGTAGTTCAAGCCGCGTCTCTTTTTTTCTCTATATATCTCTCCTTTCGAGCACAACAAAAAGTTCTTTTGTTTTTCACTTTTAACTTTGTAAAATTTTCTCTGTGTATCCGTACGCCACTGACCAGTTCTTCCATTGTTCTTCAAAAATACCCACTTGACCAGTTTTCAGACTTCTCGATGCCAGTTATTGACTAAACTGCCTACAGCAATTTATTCATTTCTATTTCTGTCCTCATATGTTCAAGGGATTAATTAACAAAAGAAAAACACGTGTTACTGACAATATTATTAAAACTTTAAAAAAAAAACTTAACGGATAAAATATATACGAATAATCAATTACAATTTATACAGCTCTATATATAATTGATTGTAACCATCACCGTTAATACATACGCATATTGTACACTCGCACATACAACTATTTTTACATATGCATACACACATAACTTTCGCACTCCTTGTAACAGGGTTCGAATGACTACTTACATATATATCTTTTCGCATATAATCGCTCCATATCAACACTCTCAATTAGCACTATTGCCTTATCTCTTGTATTCGAACGCCATCTGTTACAATATATATATTATAACGATCGAGGAGAATTAGGTCTTAACATATCTACACTACAGGGCGCCACTAGGTATTTGAACCTAGAAAATTTATAAAGTAGGCAGATACGTAAGTTTAAAAAAAAAAATTATTTTATATATTTTGATTCCGATTGTCAGCCCAATGTCACCAGATCAGTGGAACAGCAGAGATAATAAAATATAAATTCTTATCTAAGAATATTTCAATATTAAAAAAAGAATATAATAAGCCACTGACAGTAATTAACACACAAACATTTATTTACGCACATATATATAAAATTTAGCATTATTTTAGAATAACTTTTACTTTGGATTTTAACTTGATTTTAGAATTTGATTTTACATTTTAATTTTTATAAGCTATTATAAGTTCGCACAGATGATTTTAGTATTTTTATTTAGAGTGTTGAGTATGAATAGACTACATAGACTGCATTTGAAAAGAAAATATTCTATCCCTTACTTAACCTTAGGCCAAAAGTTCGCAGTTAAACCAATGTCAATCCATCTGATATATCGATGTATTTAATGTAATACAAATAAGGCAGCACAAAAATAGGTTAAGAGAAGAAATTGACTCTCATCCAGATAGGAATACTACATCTATTGGATGAGAAGAGCAATAAAAAAACTCCATAGGAAGGAACTGCATTCTCCATCTTATAATCCCTTCCATAGGCAACATGGGAGTGTGTGACATATACTGCAATTCTGCATATAGCAAATCTCGTATTACATCTATTAATTACACCAATATATCCAATCCATTGACCCAATTTAACTATGAAACAAATAACCCAAGATTACCCTACCCTAATAAGACTAATATAACTTTACAAATCTATATAGCCATTCACGCCTGACTTAAGTTTAATATTTATATAATTTAGTTTAACAAAAAACAAAAATCATAAATAAAACTTAAAAGAACAAAAAAAATAAATAAATGGAAATGATTTTAAAAAAGAAATACATCAAATAAAAAGAATTAATAAATAACTTAGTTTGGTCAGATAGGAAATACGATTGCGATAATTTCTGAAAGGTTTAGAATTTAGAGTTTGTTTTGAAAATGTTCATAAAGTTCCTACGATTTTTAAAACATTCATCTTTATCCATTGCTTGCAATTTTGAACGTGAATTCCCACACTGTCCTGAAGAGATTTCTATCCAGTTAGCCATTTTATTTATTCATCCGGAGGTCTTACTTTAGCTGGTCCTCAATTTAGAAAATTATGTCATTTCTCTTTTTTTTTTTAGCAGAACTGAAGGCATTGAAGAGTGCATCTTTTTGATCTCTTCTCCTTCAACTCCGCACTAACACATATCACCACCGCTATCACACATCTCTCCCATCTCTTTCTGCACTCACCTTTTATAGTAGACTTTCAGATCCAGTGGACACTATGTCGTGATGATGGTGATGGTCTTTTCGCTGAGGTCTGATTCCATGAATGATTTCTTTTATTGGCCATTCTGATCCCATTGTTTTTCTCTCCTATCTGACCTTTGCTTATACATTTTAAATGCCCAAGGGTGTTTTCCAAACTTAAAGATATATTTTTATCTCTAAATCTTTTTAAGTTTTTGTTGAAAATTTAGTTTTAAAACTTTTCCTTTTTTTTTTTTAATAAAGTTTCTTTTTTAATTTCTCATCTGTGTGATTTTATATGTATTATAAAGTTTAGATGACTTTTAAATTTATTTTCTTTTTAAAAAACAAATTTTTATTTGCGAACTTTATATTTTGATTTCATGTTTAATAAAAAAAAATAATGTAACAACGTATGTGCCCATCACAATATATATATATATATTCATTAGCTATAGATTATTGCAAGCACAATCCATGCACTGAGAAAGCCATATGTAAAAATTACCCTGGTAACTATCAATGTTATTGTCCAACTGGTACGACAGGTGATCCTTATAATAGACACAGCTTTTGCACAGGTTAGTTACAATTAAATATTAGTTTTTATTTTATTTTCAAAATATTTTGTTGTTATTACTGTTTAAAAAATTATAAAGGCATTTTTCAACCTACATATTTTGTCTGATAAACAACTTTTTTGTGTAATCTGACTTATGAGTAAGCTTAAAAAAGTTACAAATATTTATTGATGAGACATATTAAAATATTTTATTGAATAATTGTATTCATTGAGCATTATTATACTGAAAATGTTTTTATAAAACCTATACTTTTTTAAAAAACATATTGTTTGTAACATCATATTATCAATTGGTATTTGAGATAGTGGATCCCTTAAGTAATAGTTGTATAATTAATAATGTTAATATCTTCTTTTATATAAAAATAACTTTTTTAAATAAAGGAAGTTTTATTTTTGTTTGTTCTATTAAATTAAATTATCATTCAACTTTAAAAAAAATTAAATTACTTTTATTCTAAAGAATGGAACACTTGCTACTCCGCTTATTAATTTATATGGATAATCTGGCAAAATGTAAAATTATTTTGCTACCAATAAAAATATTTCCCCCTGTGTTTTATATTGATGATATAATTTATTATTCAATTCCAAATGGTTTGGTTTATTTAGAATGTTTTGCATATTTTTTGTACATATATATATTGAACAAATGTAACTAATTCAGTCTTTGTATTGAAGCAGTAAATTCTGTCATACATATTCTGCTTTGATGCTAATTTAGTAAGTGATCTCCGCCATTTTGAATTTCAAAAAAGGCCAAAAACATTATCTGACATATCTAAGTGATAAAAAAGTATGCGGAAATGCAAAAAATGTAGGTCTCGAGTCACATGACTAGTTTGACAAAAAAGCCAAAATGTAAAATATTTACAACTCAGGTCATGTAACTATAATATCAATTAAAAGCAACACATATAGAAATCTGGTCAAGCAAAACTTTACAAAATGGATCTGAGATTGCATAATAAAAAAACAACCAAAAAGTAAAATATATACAACTCAGGTCATGTGACTATAATATCAATTAAAAGCAACACATACAGAAATCTGGTTTAGCAAAACTTTACAAAATAGATCTGAGATTTCATAATTTAAAAAAAGCCAAAACGTAAAAAATGTAGAAATCTGGTCAAGCAAAACATTACAAAATTGATCTGAAATTGCATGATAAAAAAAATATTTTAAAAATGTAAAAAGCTAACATCCTTTAACATAGGCTACAAAAGAAGTTATAAATTGAATTTATAACTTGTAAGCCTCATTTTTGTAAAAATACAAAAAGATCAAAGGTGTATATTAATTTTACAATTAATTGTATTTTTTTTACCAGAACTCATGTCACATGACTATAAAAAGAAAAAAACTCTACATATTTTTAAAATATAAAATGCCTGCATATTTTTAACATATAAAAATCCTCACATATTTTTAACTTTAAAAAGCATAGATATTTAAAATATATAAAAAGCTAACATGCATCATTTAAATTTACAACTTGTAAGCCTCATTTTTGTAAAAATATAAAAAGATCTAAGGTATATATATAAATATCAAAATAAAACTCATTAATTTTATAATCATATTTTTTCTTATCAGAACTGTGATATTGTATGTTTCCTTTGTATGCCGAATTTCAGATTGTGTATCTCCTTGCATTCTGTACCTCTGCCAGAAAATCATTAGGATCTAGGTAGTGTTAATTACCTTATCCAATAATAGGTCAGATCGATAAAACCAATACTTTGAGAAATAAAATATCAGACCCCTGCAGGTAAATCAATTTGTACATTTTTAAAATCAACAAGCTATTTTTTTAGATTATTACTGACTAAAAACTAAAAGGAAAATAATAGCATTTTAAAAAAAGTAAAATAATATATTTTCTCATTTTAAATGATAAATCAAATAATTTCATCATCATCATTATCAACCATTATCAATCCACTGCAGGATAAAGGTCTCTCCAAGTTTAATCCATCTTCTCCGATCTTTAGTTTCTCTTCTCCTCATCACCCCTGCACACTTTCTTATTTCATCCATCCATCTCACATGTGGTCTCTTTCTGGGTCTTTTACAATCTCTTGGAAACCAGTTTAAAATTTCAATTGTCCATCTATTATCATCTCTTCTAGCAATATGTCCAGCCCAATTCCACTTCAATCTTTTAATTTTTTCAATGAGGTCAGTAACACCTGTTTGTTCTCTTACCCATACATTACGTTTTCAATCTCTTCTTGTTATTCCCAACATACATCTCTCCATACTTCTTTGAGTGGTCTGAAGTCTCTGTATTTCTCTTCTATTGAGTATCCAAGTCTCAGATCCATAAGTAAGAACTGGTAAAACACATTTGTTAAAAACCTTCCTTTTCAAACACATAGGCATATTTCCTTTTAGTATCAAGTTATTTCTACCAAAAGCACTCCAACCAAGTTTAATTCTATGATTAATTTCCTCCATTATGTTTCCATCTGGATTAATAATCTGACCAAGGTATTTGTAATTGTTAACTTCTTCTAATTTGTAATTGTTAACTTCTTCTAATTCATCATAATCAATCTTTATTTTCATATTTTGAGCAAATCGATTAAGCATTACTTTAGTCTTTTTAACATTTATCTTTAGTCCTACTTTCATCTGATAATTCCTGCAACATTTCCTGCAGATCTGAAGCATTATTTGCAAAAACAACTACATCATCTGTGAAATCTAAATGACTTAAATAATCACCATTTACGTTCACTCCTTTAGTTTCCCATTTTAATCCACAAAATACTTCATGCAGCACTGCTGTAAAACGTTTTGGAGATATGGAGTCACCTTGTCTTATACCTTTCTCAATGTTGACTTTCCCAGTGTCATTATGTAATCTAATTGTTGCTGTTGAATTTTTATAAATATTCTTTAAAATATGACAATATCCTGGATCTATACCTTGATGATCTAATGCTTTAATCACTGAAAAAATGTTTATAGAATCAAATGCCTTTTCATAATCTACAAATCCTAAGCATAATGGCAACTCATATTCATTTGTCCTTTCTATAACTTTTCTCAATACCTGGATATGATCTACTGTACTAAAACCACTTTTAAATCCGGCTTGTTCTCTTGGTTGGTGGAAATCCAATGTTCTCTGTAGACGAGTAGTAATTATCTTGGTAAAAATTTTATATAAAACTGATAAAAGGCTGATAGGTCTGTAATTTTTAATATCTTCTTTATCATCTTTTTTAAATATTAATATTATTACTGCATTCTTCCAATCATCCGGTACATCTTTATCATTTAGACATTTGGTATATAACTTTGCTAAAAAAATTTCTATTTCATCACTTGCTTCTTTTAATATATCAATTATAATTCCATTATTACCGGGAACCTTTCCTTTCTTCATACATTTAATTGCATGTCTCACTTCTTCATTTAAAATTCTGGGCAATTTGGAAGATATAATAGATATAGGAGGTACTTGTTCTTTATTACTATATAATTCTTGATAAAAATCTTTTACCAATTTCATGATGTCATCTCTCTTTTTAGTAATAATTCCATCTTTTTTTCTTATTGCAGATATAAATTTCCTACCAATACCAAAATGTTGTTTTACATTCTTAAGACTTTTATTTTCTTCTACAGCTTTCCTTGCTAGTTCACAGTTATACTTTCTTATATCATTTTCAATTCTTTTCCACACCATTTTACAAAATTCGAGATATTCAATTCTTTTTAATGCGTCATTTTTGTATATCTTCATATTCCTTTTTTTCTTCATAAATTCTCTAGTCTCAGTAGAAATTTTATTGGTCAATTGCTGTTTCTTTCTACCAGCTATCTTTGTTGCAGTTTTCAAAAGTGTATCAGTTATTTTCATATTAATTTCATTCAAATCTGAATCATGTTCAAAATCTACTAATACTTGAAACCGATTTGTAAGTTCTAATTTAAATTCATTAGAATGTTTCTGAAGATTAGAAATATCAACTGTAAATATTGTTTTTCTTAATAATTTTTGTCTCTCTAGTTTTACATTAACATGTATCTTACACCTTACTAATCGATGATCACTTCCTGTGTTAAATTTATTAAGAACATTACAATCTTGAAATATGTATTTCCTGTTAGTCAAAATATAATCCAATTCTGCTGTACCTTCATTTGGATGCTTCCATGTCCATTTCCTTTTAACATTTTTTTCAAAAAAAGAATTCATAATATAAAGTTTTTCTTTTTCTGCAAACTCCACAAGTCTATGTCCTCTCTCATTTCTATTACCATAACCAAAATTACCCACAGCACTTTCATCTTTCATTTGTCTACCAATTCTAGCATTAAAGTCTCCCATAACAATTTTAAAATGTTGTTTACTCTGATCAAAAGCCTTTTGTACATCCATATAAAAATCTTCTACTACTTCATCCCTATGAGAACTTGTTGGGGCATAAACCTGAATTATCTGCATTTGGTATCTGCTATTAAGTTGTATAACTAATCTTGCCACTCTGTCCGATACACCATCAATCTCCACAATATTGTTCTTCCACTTTTTATTTATAATGAATCCTACTCCACTTGTATTTCCAATATTTGTGCCTTTATAATAGAGTATATGTCCACTTTTTAAATCAATTGTCTCTGCACTTTTTCTTCTAACTTCACAAAGTCCAATAATGTCTCATTTAGCTTAGTTTGCAAAAATGATATTAATTTTAGCTAATTTATTAAATATTATTTAGTTTCTTATGAATACTGTTACCTTCATAAACCAATAAAATAGCCTCTTAGTATTGTAATGGTCAAGATTCTGTAACTAATTTTAATCCGACATATATTAAATTATAGTGGCTGGTGTAATATATATAAGCTATATAGGTCATGTGATATATGACTGATTTTTACTATTATATATATATATATATATGTACATACTGAAGTGTTGTATATCTGTAGTCAGTTCTACTTGTTTCATGTTTACTTAAATCGACCTATCTCCTATCGTATATGTATAATTTATTAACATCCGCACGCATTAGTAATAGGTGCATGTGTGTGTACAACATTACAACATTTTTTTAAAAGTTAAAAGTTAATCATTTAAATTGTGTATTTGCCTGCAAAGAAAATTACATTTTCTAAAATTTAAAACTCATTTGAGAAAAATTTTAAAATATTTTATACAATGGAAGAAAGGTATGTAGCCATTAATGAAAAGAACATAAGTGTCATAGTTCTTTAGCCATACATTCCATCATCCAAAATAGTTACAGTTGAACACTTTTAAATGTTTTAAGGTGTTAAATAGAAAAGAAATTAAAAGATCAGGAAACCAACTGGATGACATATAGAAATGATGAAATAAAGAGTTGAGGCATAGTTATTAGGGTAACGGTTTGAAATCCATGAGGCATTGTTAACAAAATTCTGCATTATTATTTTATGTTTTGGCTTTTTTTTTTCAAATTTGTCCTAAATTTTTTGTTTTGGCTTTTTTTATTATGCGATCTCAGATCTATTTTGTAAAGTTTAGCTTGACCAGATTTCTATATGTGTTGCTTTTAATTGCTATTATAGTCATGTGACCTGGGTTGTAAATATCTTATTGTACTGTTTATTTATATATGGTACAAATATATTGGCATTTGGTAAAAGCTAAAAAAAAAAGAATAAACTTAGATTTTTTTTTATTAGTATAATTTATTTTTTTAAAAACATACAGTGAAAGTTAAAATTGTCTTTCATATTTTTTTTATTTAATTAAAAATAAAAGTAAAAATTGGAGAGAACAAAAGACACACAAATCACTAATCTAGATAAACTAAACAAAAAATATTTTAGCTAATTAAAGATGGCCAAAAGACTTGATAAAAAAGAGAACTTTGTAATTTAAAAATGATAAAGAATGTACAAGATTATGAACCTAAACGCCATGATAATAACATGCACAGAAGTCTGAATACTGGACCTCAAGTATAAAAAGACAGAGGCCAGTTTGATCAGGGTTTTGTTTCGTCTGTTTCTCTCTAGTTGGTCCTGGATAAAAAGAATATATTCAGGATTTCCCTATGCTGAAATAATTCTGCATGTGGGAGTGAACTGGAGCTTCTGCGGATATTGTGCCTGAAGATGGACACCAGAAAAGCCTTCGTGACCAACTAGGAGGATAGACCACAAGATCAACTTATAACCAATTGCCAAGATCATTCTAACTCAAAAAACTATGCATAGTAATCTACAACCTTCTTACTAAACTTACCAATAAGCTATGACTTTTTTTTAAGTGTCATAGCATTGGCTGGGACGCGAACCCACAACCCGGGCAACTGCCTGCAAGTGCAAGGCAGTCGCACTGACCTCTCGACCACCAATGCAAGACTATGACTTATTATTATTCCCGATTGTGACTAAATTTGTCAACAAACCATTCTAAAAAAATAAGCTTATAATAGGACCCCGATACAGACTTTCATTTTATTTGATCAAGAGACTCTTATTTAACCAAGAACTTTTTAATTGTTTAACTTTTATTTTTTATTAATGGATTCATATCTAGATTAGTGTGTGTTCTCTCCAATTGATTTGATTAATAATTTCTCTATTTTAATCTGTTAGAATAAAAATATTTATTTCTAATATCAACTTTTCATTTGTACGTTATTAATAATAATTATTCATATTTATTATTAAATTTATTAATATTAGTTTAGTGATATCTAAAAATATAATTTACCTTTGCCAATATGTTTAATAAGTTCAGTAATAAAATATAATATTTAGGAAATAATTCTAGTTCATGGTAATCTAATACCTATTCTTTAAAAACATTTTTCTTTTTAATTTGCGAGATGTTATGTGACGATTTCAGTGGATTCTTACAGAATCCTGGTGCCTTTCAAATTACAGAATCCTGGTGCCTTTCAAATAAATTAAAAACTGATTTTGTTGATAGCGTAAATCATAACAATTACTAGGTAGAGTTGATCAGGAAATATAGTTATGTTTTTAGAAATAGAAGTACAACTTTCTTCTTTTTGACATAATTTGATCAACTCACACATTTTATCTGTGTAACAGAGACCTAGTCAAATGGAAAAATGTTACATTTTGTTTTGACTTTTTTTTTTCAAATTAGTGATGTGATCTGAGTTCTAAATTTTTTATTTTTTCACATACTTTATCACTTAGATATTTCAGATGACATTTTTGGTCATTTTTGAAATTCAAAATGGCAGAGATCGCATTCTAGATCAGCACCAATATATATGTAGTATGTAGCAGTTTTCAATTAATATATTACAAAGCAAAAGTTAATTATTACATAGTGAATTTGATAGTAGGATGTCAGATGTTCAAGAATCTAATGAGAAGGTATATAGCAAGAAAAAATGATAAGGAATAAAATAGAATGTCCAATTTAATACCAAAAGATAACAATAACCTCTAAAATATTCTCCCCTAAGATAGGATATTAAAATAAAAAATTTAAATTATGATGTAAAAAAAGACAATTTAAATATTTTAATAAAAAAAGCTATTAGAAATGTCTTTGACAGCAGTGAGAAATATTTAAGCTTTTCTTTTCAATTTTTATACTAACATTAATGATTTCAGACTGGACTTACATGTTTCAATCAGTTCTGTATATTATTTCTATTCCCTATATAATTTTCTCACATACTTTTTGTGGCTTTTGCAATCTTCTATTTAAAATGTAGAATATGTTTTTTTTCATTTGTAAGCCAACACAATTAAGTCTCTTTAATTAAAAAAGGGTGTTTTTAATTGCTATGCATGCAAGCATTACCCTATTGAAAACATTAAGAAACTGAAGTGAAGCTGAGCTGGACATATTGTTTAAGATTTTCTTTTAATATATATTAAGCCATTTTAATTTATGTATATATTTTATGATTTTATTTGTGTTAATGAAGGCAATGATTTCTGCAACTTAATTTTTTTATTTTAATTAATTTATTCTAAAAATTACAACATATTTTATTATTTTGCCAATAGAGGGACCTCACAAACCATGACACAAGATAGTGACTTTTAGAAAATATAATTATCACTTTACAACAGTTTATAGATTTTCCAGTATTAAGATCACAAGATTTCACAAAGATTAATTAGTAAGGAAATAGTGGACTTAAACAGTGAAGAGAGCAACAACTTCATGCTCCCAAACCAGGATGCTTCAGATTGACCTATATAATTAGAAATTTAGGTTAAATATGGCTGCTTTTATCTTTATAAAAGTCACTATCTTCTGTCATGGTATGTGAGGTCCCTCTATTGTCAAAATAATACTGCTTGACTATTAGAAATTTTAAGGCACATTCATTACAGATTAAAACCTGTTTAAGTAAGTAGTTACATATACTTCTTGTGCGCTCAATAAAATATAATTACAACATTTTATTTTTATTTTCATTTTGTGGGTATATCTAGAAAATTTTAATGCATACCACTCTTTTTATTTATATAATCCATCAAAGTGTATTATTAAAAAATGATTATACATTTCAGTAAAATAAATAAAATAAATTTAATGCATAATAGTTTTTTTTAAAAAAAACTTTATTTCAGCTATTCCTTGCGAGCTTTATAAATGTCCTTTAAATTCCAATTGTATTATAAGTAGCGAGAAGACTTTATGCCTCTGTCCACAAGGGTTTGAAGGAGATGTTTTTGAAACAGGTTGCTTTTGTAAGTATTCAGTTTATAAAAGATTATGTAAGTAATTATATGTTTGTGTTTATAGATTTAAAAATCTATATTACATTTTAGATGTGTTTCATCTATTTCAATCTTTTCATTTGTTCTCTGAAACATCAGATCAAGGCTATGTGATCTGAAATACACACACACATATATATTATAACGATCCAAATGAAGTGGTAGATCGCACCGCACCGCACTACCAAAGGGCGCCATCTAGGAATTTGAGCCTAGAAAAATTTATAAAGTAGGCAGATATGCGCTGTTAGGATTCCACTTTATTTACATATTTAGATCGTTAGCCCATTGTCACTAGCTCAGCGGAGACGCCGAGATAAAAATCTATAAATTTTATATCTTAAATATAAAATAATAAAAAAATAAAAGCCACTGCCAGAAATTAACACAGAAAAATATTTATTTACGCACATATAAAATCATTCTAAATTCGAGGAATAAGTTTAACATTTAGATTTTTATCTTAATTTTTAATTTTACATTTAAAATAGCTTGCTATAATGTTTAATATTTTATTTAGAGGGTCGAGTATGAATGGACTACATAGGTCTGCATTTGAAAGGAAAATATTCTTCCCTGATTTAACCTTAGGCAACAAATTTCGCAATCAACTGGCGCCAATCCATCTGATACATTCATGTATTCAATGTAGCATGATACGACAACACAAAATACTATATTGTCAGGAATGTACATCTGAACAATAAGTAGAAATAGAGAAGACATTGACTCTCCACCAACAGGAATGTGACATCTGTGGGCAAGTAGATCAATAAACTAAAAACTCCATAGGAATGGACTGCGGTCTTCTGCCGACTTACAAACCCATCCATAGGCAAACAGAGGGTGTGTGGCGTATATCTATAATCCTGCCCGTAGCGGATCTCATACTACATCTACTAATTACACAAATATATCCAATCCATTGAACCAATTCAACTACGAAATGAATAACCTAAGATTACCCTCCCTTAATACAACTTTACAAAACTATATAGCCATTCGCGCCCGACTTAATTTTAACATTTATATACGTTCGCACAGATTTGTTTAAAAATGTTGGGTATAGATCGATTACATAGATTCCACGGTCAAAAACATTTCAAAATAAACATAAACGATCAAAATACAAAATTATTGATACCGACAATCGCAGAGGGAAACTTATAAGTAACCCAATAGTATTCACCATAAGATACTTGCGTTGTCACCAATAACTTAAAAGACATCCGAATAAATACATTTTAGATACTCACCGTAAGGTATCATTATTTATCGAATGTCTATATATTTTGATCAAATATGAAAACCAAAATATAATTAACATAAGCGAATCCATGCAAGCGTCTATAAACAACTTAAATTTCATACATTTAAAATTTAAACAATAAATAATTTATACAATTAAAATAAATGGAAATGATTTTTTTATCAATAACAAACATATAAAATTAAACATCAATTGATTTTAAACTTAAAGGTCAAATAGAAACTCCATTTTAACATTTAAATTGCTTTCACGAAAGTTCTTAATTATTTAAAAAAATTTTAAGTTCATTGTTAACAGCTTACGGAAGAAGAGTCCAGGTTCTTGTTTTTCCACGGAGTCCTTGTTTGAAACCCGGTCAGATGTTCCGGAGGTAGCATTAGCTGGTTCCTTTCGGTATCACAATCAGTTCATTTTTAAAATAGAGAGAGAGTGTGTGATATTGCGTCTCTATCACCACTCTCAAAACAAACAGCTGGAACTGCCCAATACTCAATATTTCTCCTTTTTATATTATCCACACGGATTCAAACAACAAAACGTCACCAATCCATCACTTTCGTTAGGGTCCGAGCCAAGGCTTGGTGCTTCCATTGGTCCAGCTAATTTCTCTTATCTAATTTCCATCTGACCCTTTAATTACATAAGAGCCTTGAGGGCTAGCTTGTTTTTCAAATAATAAACAATCATTTCCATTTATAGATTACAGGAATTAATTAATACCTGTTTTTATTTTAACTTATATTAAATATTTTAATATTTAACTCTTGTATTTTTTTATCAAAAAAAAAAAAATACGTTCAAATACCCTTTTTTTATTTATATATAAAAAAAAAATATTTTTAAAGTTTAGCATCTGTGCGAATATATATATTTAACAACATTTTAATTTTAGCGTCTAGTTTTTTTATAGATTTTTAATACATTTATTTTTATTTGCGAACTTTGTTTTTCTTTTAAATTAATGTAACGACATATCTATATATCGTTACATATCAGTAAACTTCCTCAAAAAACAAAAACATTAAAAAAAAAAAACTTTACTTAGTGTTAGTAATTAATTACGTTACACAAATTGATTACAGTATATATGAAAATTTTAAAAGGACAAAACTTTTTTTTTAAAAGACAAAACAGTAATTACATACAAATATAATGATAAAAAAAATGTTGACTGTTGATTCCTTATTACCAGCTAAATTTCTGCCCCCTCCCTTCCAAGTTTCATTTCTCCTATCTTTTACCATTTCTTAGGCAAGTTGAACTATTAGATTTTAGTTTAACAAGACTTTTTAAAAAAAATCTATGATTTAGATTTATTATTACGTTTTATTTATTACTTTTTATTCCTCGTATTTCTCTTTACATATGCGCAATTTTTCTTACTGGCAGCACTTTTTACACAAAATTCATAACTTTATATAATACAAACAATATATTCTGATTTCAGAAAAAATATTACGGGCTTCATTTATTTTTAACATTCTCAGGGCACTCGTGTTTATTCAAGATAGGAAATTTCAGCATCAATTCCCCTTCTCAGGGTCAATCTCTGAGGTAAGGCCCCACGTTGGGCGCCAATTATAACGATCCAAACGAAGTGGGAGATCGCATCGCACCGCACCGCACTACCAAAGGGCGCCATCTAGGCATTTGAGCCTAGAAAAATTTATAAAGTAGGCAGATACGCGCTGTTAGGATTCCACTTTATTTACATATTTAGATCGTTAGCCCATTGTCACTAGCTCAGCGGAGACGCCGAGATAAAAATCTATAAATTTTATATCTTAAATATAAAAGAATAAAATAATAAAAGCCACTGCCAGAAATTAACACAGAAAAATATTTATTTACGCACATATAAAATCATTCTAAATTCGAGGAATAAGTTTAACATTTAGATTTTTATCTTAATTTTTAATTTTACATTTAAAATAGCTTGCTATAATGTTTAATATTTTATTTAGAGGGTCGAGTATGAATGGACTACATAGGTCTGCATTTGAAAGGAAAATATTCTTCCCTGATTTAACCTTAGGCAACAAATTTCGCAATCAACTGGCGCCAATCCATCTGATACATTCATGTATTCAATGTAGCATGATACGACAACACAAAATACTATATTGTCAGGAATGTACATCTGAACAATAAGTAGAAATAGAGAAGACATTGACTCTCCACCAACAGGAATGTGACATCTGTGGGCAAGTAGATCAATAAACTAAAAACTCCATAGGAATGGACTGCGGTCTTCTGCCGACTTACAAACCCATCCATAGGCAAACAGAGGGTGTGTGGCGTATATCTATAATCCTGCCCGTAGCGGATCTCATACTACATCTACTAATTACACAAATATATCCAATCCATTGAACCAATTCAACTACGAAATGAATAACCTAAGATTACCCTCCCTTAATACAACTTTACAAAACTATATAGCCATTCGCGCCCGACTTAATTTTAACATTTATATACGTTCGCACAGATTTGTTTAAAAATGTTGGGTATAGATCGATTACATAGATTCCACGGTCAAAAACATTTCAAAATAAACATAAACGATCAAAATACAAAATTATTGATACCGACAATCGCAGAGGGAAACTTATAAGTAACCCAATAGTATTCACCATAAGATACTTGCGTTGTCACCAATAACTTAAAAGACATCCGAATAAATACATTTTAGATACTCACCGTAAGGTATCATTATTTATCGAATGTCTATATATTTTGATCAAATATGAAAACCAAAATATAATTAACCGCAAACGAATCCATGCAAGCGTCTATAAACAACTTAAATTTCATACATTTAAAATTTAAACAATAAATAATTTATACAATTAAAATAAATGGAAATGATTTTTTTATCAATAACAAACATATAAAATTAAACATCAATTGATTTTAAACTTAAAGGTCAAATAGAAACTCCATTTTAACATTTAAATTGCTTTCACGAAAGTTCTTAATTATTTAAAAAAATTTTTAAGTTCATTGTTAACAGCTTACGGAAGAAGAGTCCAGGTTCTTGTTTTTCCACGGAGTCCTTGTTTGAAACCCGGTCAGATGTTCCGGAGGTAGCATTAGCTGGTTCCTTTCGGTATCACAATCAGTTCATTTTTTAAAATAGAGAGAGAGTGTGTGATATTGCGTCTCTATCACCACTCTCAAAACAAACAGCTGGAACTGCCCAATACTCAATATTTCTCCTTTTTATATTATCCACACGGATTCAAACAACAAAACGTCACCAATCCATCACTTTCGTTAGGGTCCGAGCCAAGGCTTGGTGCTTCCATTGGTCCAGCTAATTTCTCTTATCTAATTTCCATCTGACCCTTTAATTACATAAGAGCCTTGAGGGCTAGCTTGTTTTTCAAATAATAAACAATCATTTCCATTTATAGATTACAGGAATTAATTAATACCTGTTTTTATTTTAACTTATATTAAATATTTTAATATTTAACTCTTGTATTTTTTTATCAAAAAAAAAAAAAATACGTTCAAATACCCTTTTTTTATTTATATATATAAAAAAAAATATTTTTAAAGTTTAGCATCTGTGCGAATATATATATTTAACAACATTTTAATTTTAGCGTCTAGTTTTTTTATAGATTTTTAATACATTTATTTTTATTTGCGAACTTTGTTTTTCTTTTAAATTAATGTAACGACATATCTATATATCGTTACAATATATATATATAAGGCTGCAGAAAGGAGTTTGCTATTAACTGAAAGGAGACCCTTTGATTCCTCTTGGAGGCCTTAAAGGAACTGAGCAGGGCAAATTTCTAATGTCCATTCCATACGTTCTTGTCATTGCAGCTGTTATTACTATATGATTATTCATATAGTATACGAACATGGATGGGATGCTCACCAACACACATTAGCCAGCATGGTGAGTTTATTGGCTTTTTACCTCTGAGTTCAAGATCAAGAAACACCATGGTCTTTCTTCTCAGTGCCTGATAAGGCAGAATGAATGTTTGTGTAAATGATAAATATTTTTCCAATACATATATACAATTATGACAGACAAAAATAAAGCGTGGCCCTTATTCCCAGAAGGCTGTAAAGTCACCAACCAAGGCAGCGGTTGGTGGATGAAGGCGGAGGGTGCTAAGAATCCCCTGATTGCAGACCCAGGCTGCCATTTGATGACTACTTTTTATTTAGGTACTTACAACTGCAGATCACTTTCAAGTGAAGGAAGATTGCAAGAATTAGAAGAACTGTCTTATATTAAATGGGACATTATTGGACTTTGTGAAGTTAGAATAAAAGGTGAAATTATAAATTTTATTAAACGCTCACTATTATTTCAGTAATAGTTTTAACAAGGCTGTAAACCTTAGCAATGAGCGTCTGAAAAAATCGTCACTAGGGACCTCTGTAGGTCTTTAAAACACATGCTTACGCTTTTTCTTCATAGCGTAAGCATGTGTTTTAAAGACCTACAGAGGTCCCTAGTGACGATTTTTTCAGACGCTCATTGCTAAGGTTTACAGCCTTGTTAAAACTATTAATAAAAGGTAAAGAAACAATTGATTTAAAAAGTGGACATATACTCTATTATAAAGGCACACATATTGGAAATACAAGTGGAGTAGGATTCATTATAAATAAAAAGTGGAAGAACAATATTGTGGAGATTGATGGTGTATCGAATAGAGTGGCAAGATTAGTTATACAACTTAATAGCAGATACCAAATGCAGATAATTCAGGTTTATGCCCCAACAAGTTCTCATAGTGATGAAGTAGTAGAAGATTTTTATATGGATGTACAAAAGGCTTTTGATCAGAGTAAACAACATTTTAAAATTGTTATGGGAGACTTTAATGCTAGAATTGGTAAACAAATGAAAGATGAAATTGCTGTAGGTAATGTTGGTTATGGCAATAGAAATGAGAGAGGACATAGACTTGTGGAGTTTGCAGAAAAAGAAAAACTTTATATTATGAATTCATTTTTTGAGAAAAATGTTAAAAGGAAATGGACATGGAAGCATCCAAATGAAGGTACAGAAGAATTGAATTATATTTTGACTAACAGAAAATACATATTTCAAGATTGTAATGTTCTTAATAAATTTAACACAGGAAGTGATCATCGATTAGTTAGATGTAAGTTACATGTTAAAGTAAAACTAGAGAGATAAAAATTATTAAGAAAAACAATATTTACAGTTGATATTCCTAATTTTCAGAAACATTCTAATGAATTTAAATTAGAACTTACAAATAGGTTTCAAGTGTTAGGAGATTTTGAACATGATTCAGATTTGAATGAAATTAATGTGAAAATAACGGATGCACTTTTAAAAACTGCAACAAAGATAGCTGGTGGAAAAAGCAGAAATTGACTAATAAAATTTCTACTGAGACTAGAGAATTTATGAAGAAAAGAAGGAATATGAAGATATACAAAAATGATGTATTAAAAAGAATTGAATATCTCGAATTTTGTAAAATGGTACAGAAAAGAGTTGAAAATGATATAAGAAAATATAACTGTGAAATAGCAAGGAAATCTGTAAAAGAAAATAAAAGTCTGAAGAATGTTAAACAACATTTTGGTATTGGTAGGAAATTTATATCTGCAATAAGAAAAAAAGATGGAATTATTACTAAAAAGAGAGATGACATCATGAAATTGGTAGAAGATTTTTATCAAGAATTATATAGTAATAAAGAACAAGTACCTCCTATATCTATTACATCTTCCAAATTGCCCAGAATTTTAAACGAAGAAGTGAGACATGCAATTAAATGTATGAAGAAAGGAAAGGCTCCAGGAAATGATGGAATTATAATTGATATATTAAAAGAAGCAGGTGAAGAAATAGAAACAATTTTAGCAAAGTTATATACCAAATATCT
Organism: Epiperipatus broadwayi; assembly: GCA_028023455.1. Taxonomy (NCBI): domain Eukaryota; kingdom Metazoa; phylum Onychophora; class Udeonychophora; order Euonychophora; family Peripatidae; genus Epiperipatus; species Epiperipatus broadwayi. The sequence continues at coordinate 55,675 of JAQFVV010000958.1, read as the reverse complement.
GAATGATAAATATGTACCAGAAGATTGGAAGAATGCAGTAATAATATTAATATTTAAAAAAGGTGATAAAGAAGATATTAGAAATTACGGACCTATCAGCCTTTTATCAGTTTTATATAAAATTTTTACCAAGATAATTACAACTCGTCTACAGAGAACTTTGGATTTCCACCAACCAAGAGAACAAGCTGGATTTAAAAGTGGTTTTAGTACAATAGATCATATCCAGGTATTGAGAGAAGTCATAGAAAGAACAAATGAATATGAGTTGTCATTATGTTTTGGATTTTTAGATTATGAAAAGTCATTCGATTCTATACACATTTCTTCAGTGATTAAAGCATTGGATCATCAAGGTATAGATCCAGGATATTGTCATATTTTAAAGAGTATTTATAAAAATGCAACAGCAACAATTAGATTACATAATGATACTGGAAAAATCAACATTGAGAAAGGTGTAAGACAAGGTGACTCCATATCTCCAAAACGTTTTACAGCAGTGCTGCAAGAAGTATTTTGTGGATTAAAATGGGAAACGAAAGGAGTGAAAGTAAATGGAGAGTATTTAAGTCATTTAGATTTCTCAGATGATGTAGTTGTTTTTGCAAATAATGCTTCAGAGCTGCAGGAAATGTTGCAGGAGTTAGCAGATGAAAGTAGAAAAGTAGGACTAAAGATAAATGTTAAAAAGACTAAAGTAATGTTTAATCGATTTGCTCAAAATATGAAAATAAAGATTGATTATGAAGAATTAGAAGAAGTTAACAGTTACAAATACCTTGGTCAGATTATTAATACAGATGGAAACATAATGGAGGAAATTAATCATAGAATTAAACTTGGTTGGAGTGCTTTTGGTAGAAATAACTTGATACTAAAAGGAAATATGCCTATGTGTTTGAAAAGGATGGTTTTTAACAAATGTGTTTCACCAGTTCTTACTTATGGATCTGAGACTTGGACACTTAATAGAAGAGAAATACAGAGACTTCAGACCACTCAAAGGAGTATGAAGAGATGTATGTTGGGAGTAACAAGAAGAGATCGAAAATGCAATGTATGGGTAAGGCAACAAACAGGTGTTACTGACCTTATTGAAAAAATTAAAAGATTGAAATGGAGTTGGGCTGGACATATTGCTAGAAGAGATGATAATAGATGGACAATTGAAATTTTAAACTGGATTCCAAGAGATTGTAAAAGACCCAGAAAGAGACCACATGTGAGATGGATGGATGAAATAAAAAAATGTGCAGGGATGTTGTGGGGAAGAGAAGATAAAGATTGGAGATGGATTAAACTTGGAGAGACCTTCATCCTGCAGTGGATTGATAATGGTTGATGATATATATAAAAAACGCCATCTATTGATCATAAATACAAGCGTCAGCAGGTTTTAACGTGATTAAAACTTGTTTTTGTTTTTTATAAATCTACCTTTAAAGGTTTCCGCAATGATATAGATTGCAGAGGCTTTGACTATGTGGTGAAGCTGAACTGAGATCAGACCCATATAGCTATCTAGCTTGTTTGGCTGAATTTGAAGACTTTATCGGTCTGAAAAATTTCATGCTTGCAAACTCATAGAAACTCTGTGCATAAACACTTGCAGTCAGTTTTTAGATCTAGTTTCTTGACTCTGTCTTTCACTGATGATAGCAAATAGCTTGAAATCAGCTGATCTGAAAGTGGGCTAAAACGAAAGAGATAGTTAATTCTGACTCTTTGATCGTTTATGTAAACAAACGCTTGATCGTGTTTTTGGTAAAAATGCCATCTATTGATCATAAATACAAGCGTCAGCAGGTTTTAACATGATTAAAACTTGTTTTTGTTTTTCATATATATATAAAAGAACTTCAAGAAAATGCACACTTTGATTTTTATGAGTTGTTACCACTTTTTAATTTGCAAAATATAAACCACGAATATAATTTGAAATAGAAACCCTCTTTTTTGTCTTGCATTAATTTAAAACTTTAATTAATTAATCAAAGAAATAGAATATAGAAGCTAATGTTATTTATTTACTGAAGTTGTTAAGTCAATACTTAATTTAAGTTCATGAAAAGTGTTTTTAAATAGATGGTCTGACATATTATTTCACATCTTTTAAAAATTGAACTGAAAAATACTACCATATAGTGAAAACTTAATAATAAAGAAAGTATCATAAAGAAAATAGATAATCTATAAATGATTTTTGCCAATTCCACATTGTAAGTAAAACTTGTACAGTTTAAAATATTTTTCCTTTTATAAATATTAACTGTTTAAATGTTTTAAAACTGAACAAATCAATCTTACATGATTTACAAACCTACAATAAATAAAAGTATTGACAGGGACTTTTAAAGAACAAGAGTACAGAAAAAAATAGTGAGTTTTAAAATTCTGATGCTGATACTTAGGAATTTTTTTAAAATCATTTTCACATTGCTTAATTTGTATAATTTCAAATTATATTTAAAACTGAGGCAAAACTCTTTATACAGTAGTGCTAATCAGTGCAAACCAAAACAACCAATAAGTGCAAGAAGGTTTGTACCTAAAATGTGATCATATGAAGCTTTAATTATACTTGTGGTCTTAAAACATAACTACAATATTGAAACAGTAAGATTTGTATTCGAATCTTAAGTTTCACTTTTTTCTGTCGTCTCTCACTGACTGGTCTATCTCGCCCAAACTTAAACTTTTTGGTATCGAATTGTGTGTGTAGCAATATTAAAAATGTATAAATATATGTAGAATTCAGCATAAACACGCACACATTTCGATCAAATTAAAGGCAATAAATAGGGATAAAATAATATAATTTAGATTTCTTTTAGTTATATAATTTTGTATAATTTTAATCATTTATTTTGGATTATAAAGTTCGTATTTATTGCTTTGTTTAAATTTCGTTTAATAATAATTCTAAAAAAATCTGATGTAATATTTAAATAAAAGTTAAAATAATCTTGTGTTCCCTTTTTGTCTTTGAAATTTAAAAGGATCGGTCAGTGATAGATAATACATTAATTAAAGAAAAATTCCCCAAAATGTAATTAGTAAATGTAAAATGTAAACAATAGAACAGCAGCTTTCTTTATAATTAAAACCAACAAAATGCATTGATTATCCTCAGGGCAGATTAAGTACAACCTAAAAATACCTTAACAAAAATGTGAAAGATCAAGATAAGAAAAGAGGCCATATTAGACTTGCTGGAGACATTCACTTAAACTTTAGCTTTGCTCTCGATCACTGAGAGTCTCCAAAATATAAAAATAAATTGTTCCTGCCAAGGTATGACCGAGTAAAAGCACCTAGATTATTCTCCATCGGGAGATGGCCTATCGGATGCCAAACTTTCCATTGCCCATCATAAATTTACCATGAAGATCTGCTGCCTGAAATAAATGAGAAAGCTGCTGCTGCTGTTAAAATAAATGAAACGCCTAAATACAAGAAAGAACTGCTAATCACGAACCTTTTGCTACTAAACAAATGGAATCAGAAAACTTCTTATAAAACAGGTACCTGTCTGCGTTCAAACTCTAGAGTACTCTAATAATATGCTATAGCTCTTCTTCATACTACTTATCTAAATTATAAAATGTAAAAACTACCATATGTATAACTAAAACTGAATAATTAACTTAATGTGTAAATTTCTCTAATAATCTAGCTTACCTCATTCTATCTTTCTTGGGTGCATATTTCTAAAATCTACATTTTATCTATATTTATTATTTAATTATTGCATGCTCATAATTGTCTCTATTTTCAAAGTTTAAATCTATGATCACTTGAAACAGTGAATGCGTGTCAAATTTTCATTAATATTTACTTTCATAAATAACTTAACTTTCATATAAATCGACACGCATTCAATGCATCATTTATTGTAATGCAGGATCTACTACTTCGCAAATGGCTGGCATATTAGTTGTAATCATTCCCAGTTTAGATATGTTTTGTATTTATTAAATCTTAATGAATAATTCCATCAAATTACATTTCTTTGAGAGTCGCCAACATTCTTTAGTAAATGTTGATAATGTAGGGCTGAGTTAGAAATCTATTTAAATCTTATCATAATCGTTTATACATTATACATGTGTTACGTTTTAGAGACATGATGACCCATTCTGCCGTGAAATTTCCGGATTCTTCAGGGTTGAAATTAACCCGTCGTCCTACACAAGAGGACATAATGGGTGCTCCCGTAGGACTTGACGACATCATGCAGCCAGCCAGCAAACTGTGACACGGACTGCTTGTCCCTGGTTATGCTTATGTGACACCTTACTTCGTCAGGCCGATGGCAGAGACCAGCCCGACATTCTTATAAACTCATTCACGGCATTGCAGTTTCAATATACTGCCATTCCATATCACCTTTCTAAAGTGTACCACGTGTTCCTTTACTTAATTTTATTATTCTATATATCACTCCACCTCTGCATTATCTTCATAATTCACTCTCAAACAAATGTTTGCCCTTAGTCATAAAATAAATATTTTAATTAAATAAATATATGTCTGCCGCTACTCTTAAATCTTACTTTAGACTCTTGCATTGCAAAGGTATAAATCCCTCCAGGCATGCATTAGAAATACTTACTCAAGAATTTTAGGTAGCTAGATTATGCCTTCAAATAAATGAATTCCTTTTGTAAACAAATAAATAAATGTATTCTTTAAAATATAATCATGTCACAAATCCTGCTACTGAAGCTTTTAATCCATAAAATATTGTTAGTAAATGATCTTATTAAAATGTGTTAATAAATAATTTTAAACTATATGTCTGCAGTTACATTTCATTTATTCGATACCCATTCTATATAATATTTCCTTGATTATATAAATACAAATGTTTAACTAACATTAGTTTGATTATTGGCTAACTCGAAAATAAAATCATGAATCTCTTGCATATCCCTGACCACCGTGCCTAAAGAAATATTTACTAATGTCACAGCAGATGCGTTGTTTCATGGATTGTATTGTGGAACTGACAAACTATGTTCGAACTCAGTACCATGGGTGGCTTCGCTACCTCGATGGTGCTGCTGTTCTGTGTGGTGGTTGAATTCTGCATTATGTTTACGAGTCACACATTTTCTGACTGTTACAATATTTAGAAAGTAAAACATGAATTATCATAAATAAAAAAAAATCTAAGCTTATATGCCCATCAACTAACGAAAATTTGAAATTAATCAGTAAAACTGTACGTAATATGAAAATAAAGTACCCTTTAAGTTGTTCAATGTGAGAGGAAAAAATTCCATCATCACTTTGACAAAAATCATTGAAAGTGTTATTTATCTATGGGATGATAAGAGTTTCAATATTTTATTAATATTGTTTTCAGTGTATGTAAAAATGGCTAATAACAATTTATATCAATTAATGCAACACAAAGATTATCATGCAAAAATTAATCCCATGGATTAGCACTTCATCACATATAAAATCATTTTATGATTGCTGATCACTTCTCAGTTAAATATCAGAGAATGACTTGGAAGAGGTGAATGTAGCAAAAAATTGTTCAAACATTATGATTTGACCTAAAAATCTTTCTATACAATGCACTTAACCCCAACATTCTAAGCTTTTCAAACTGCTTTATAAGGTTAAAAACCACAACTGCCAATTATCATATGGCTGATTTAGCAATACAGTATGAAAAGAATTAGGAAATGAATTTCTACATTTTCAAAGAAAAAAATATGTCAGTTGATTTATACATATAAATGTGTTAAAAACATTACTTCAATATTGAAACTTACTATTATGTGGTTTATTTTTTTTCACCCTTCAATCTTAAATATTGCATGTATTTGAACATTTTCCTTTCAGGGTAAATCACATTATTCATAGTTCAATATAAGTGTACAATGTGATATCGAATCATCATGTTTTTGTATCAGTTGTAAAAGCTCTCTATTGTATATTTCACAATAAATAGAAATAGGATGCCATGAATTTATAAACAATATGCAAATGTTAAAATTCATGAATTTTTGGATATAACATGACAGTGTATTTATTATGTATCTGTACAATTTTATAATGTCAATAAATATATTTTTAAATAACATGATGGCATTTACTTGTACTAAATTTAAATGATTTTCAGTTCAAGCAGTTTATGAAATTAATTAAAAGTATTTCTCCAGTTTATTATTGTTATTTATAAATTATATTATCAGTTTTTTACTTTATTATTTTTATTATAATTTTATTACAATAATTATTCTATAATGGACATTTTATAATATATATATATATTTAAGTGGTGTATATCTGTACACAGATATAATTACTTATGTTTACTTAAATTAACCTATCTCCTATCATATACATATTAATATCCACACACATTAGTAATATGGGTAGGTGTGCGTGTACAATATTGCATCATTTTAAAGTTAACGGCTGATTATTTAAATCATGTGATTTTATTTTAAGAAAAAGTATATCTAGTTATAAGTAGTATCAATTAAAGAAACATGTTAAAATATTTTATACAATGGGAGAAAGGTAGGTAACCATTAGAGAATGGAGCATAAGTGTTGTATTTTTCTATCTATACATAGTATCAGCTGGAATAGTTACAGCTGAACACCTTTAAATGCTTTAAGGTGTTAAATAGAAAATAAAAAACAAAAGAAAGGAAACGAATTCAGCTGCACAAGGAATGATGAAGCAAAGACTTGATGGAACAGCAATTAAAGAAATTAGTTTGAAATCCATTAAGAATACTCACAATATACAACCCCAGGCATAAAGTGACATATATAAGCATGGTATGGAAAGGAGTATTGTAAAAAAGAATGATTATTATTATTTAATTTTACTGAAAGAAATTTTCAGCATCTATTTTAAAGTTATTATTCTGCTATATCACCCCAATCCTGCCTATGAATTATTCAAGTAGTATGTTAAATGTACCTGACACTATGAGTGAGTAATTGGACATCAGTCATTGGTGGAGTTGGCATCCCAAGAAGTTCCATCAAAATGTAGAAGATCCATCCACATCCTACCATCTTAATACAAGTCTGAAGATCATAAATCCAGCTACACATCTGTGCAGAAGAAATCCTGAAATCATAATCTTATTTCCAGTAAAATGCTTTAATTTTATCCCAAGTTTTAATTGTAACTCCATTTTATTTAACATATCTTACTAACTAGTCTTAACCTCATAAATTATTTATATCATATCTAAATAAATAAATAAACAATACTTCTGTATATAATATAAAAATAATATAAAATAACAATTTGTGTCAATTGTTAATACAGAGTTTAATATAAATAAATAAAATAATAACAAATAATATTTCCAAGCGCTTTCAACTCTTACGAGTCCTTATCAAGGCAGTGTAAAAAGTTCTATTTTCTCCTAGGTGATGAATTTAACATTTCATTGTATTGGCCAGGAACAATTAATCAGAAAGCTGGTTAATTTCAAATTCATAGCACAAGATGAATTTTGTATAAGATATGATTCTTTAATCTTGAATTTTTTATCATGTGTTTCATGCATTAATATTGTAAAATCCTTTGGACTACATATATGACCTGTATTATTTTGGTGAACATAAAAAGCTGAATAAACTGTATCATCTTCTCTTGCTCTATTATAAGTATATTTATGTTGTTGAGGGTGATATTTAATATTTGTTTTGGTTTCTCCAACATATATTGCACTACAATTTATTTGTGGGCATCTAAGGTGATATTTAATATTTGTTTTGATTTCTCCAACATATATTGCACTATAATTTATTTGTGGGCATCTAATAGAGTATACAACACTGCTTTTATCCTCCTTATTTATTATTTCTTTAGAATTATTTATTAACCTATTAAGGTTAGGTGGAGTTCTCCATGCTAATCGAAAATCTTGACTTAAAACTTTTATTATATTTTTATTAATATTGGGAATAAAAGCTAATGACATCCATGGTTTATTATTCATATTTATATGGTCACTATTATGACATTGTTTATAATGCTTCAATACAGTAGATAATAGCATTTGTTTATTATAACCCACTTGTATTAAATCTTGCATATAACATTTTATATTATCTTTCATAAACATTTCATTTGAACACAGTCGTTGATTACATGTTAAAAAAGCTCTAAAACCAGCTAATTTGTGTACTAAAGGAACATTAGATGTTGGATGAATGTAACCTCTATTATCTATATTATCTTATTTATATTATATCTACTAATGTTAAATCTGCTAGTTTAATTACTTAATAAAAAAATAAAAATTTATATATTTGCCTTTTATTTATGTACAAGTAATAATAAGACTATATAAATTGGTTTTCTAAGTTCTTGTCTTAACCCCTCCCCCCTCCCATCATGTCAAGGAAGGTTATATATCAAAATTTTTAGAATTATGTATACAATTAAATGAAGGATTGTGAGCACATTTCTATTCAGTTAATTTTGTTTGTTTATAGTATTGTTATATATATATATGTGTGTGTGTGTGAGCCAAACCAAGCATTAGTAATTAGAGTTTATTAAAAATATCTGTAATAAAAGTTATATATTGTTTTGCATAAATTGTTACTTCATGTACTGCTGATTAATAATTCTCTTTTGATAAAAAAATGATTTTATATAATGAATTCATATAAATGTGGTAATATAAATAATTCAAGATTTTATACATAGAAGTATTGTTAATAAAGTTATTTAAATGTATATTGCATTGCTTTTTAATGCAATATAATATCTATATAAACTCAAACCACAATCCATGTCTAAGCTGTTTAAGGAATAATGGATTGCACTATCAGCTTATTTTAGAAATAATTAATCTCCCCAAGACTGAAATAGTGTTGATTACATTTTCAAATTTTAGATTACTAAATAGTTATTGTGAATGGGTTTAATTATAAAATGAATTCTACATGGTTAACTGGGGATGCTCATGTTATATATAAGTTTCATAATGTTTATTCATGTAGGTAGAAGGTTTAATAAATTATTGTTTATATCTCTATACATCTGTGCATTCCTACCTTCTTATATGTGTGACACTGGTCATATTATATTATCATTCAAGTTCATCGTGTACTCTCTGTATGGTTCATGTGTTATACAGTCAAATATGTTAATTAGGTGGTTGAGAATAGGAAGCCTAGGTAGAGTTTAAACTAGGAGTATGGGGGTAACCTTTGGCTGATGATTGAGAGTTCCTACTTGGTCTTTTGGTTTTGTTGACTGATTATACAATATTAACCATTACAATACAGAGATGGCTTAAGGGCATGGGACCATACATGACTCCACATTTATCAAAGCTCTGCACCTGCATGATTTACATTTTCTGCAAAATTCAAAAAAATAAAATGTTTTATTTCTTGTTAAATGTAACTATTTGTTTTGCCACAATTGTATAATTTGACTTACGATGACTATTACATGTACACGCGTGCAGTAATCTATTCTAGAAGCACTGTTTTTTGATGACATCTATTTTTCAGTTGCGTACATGACTATATGACATATATTTAAATATTTTGACATTTACATTTTGGTCATATTAATATGAAATGACGTAGATCAAAAATGATTTTCTTTCTTAACAACTTTATCTTTTGAATTAGAATTTTAAAAAAATGATAATAATGAATTCGCTACCATAAAATATCTTATCTTATTATAAAACATTCAAAAAAATAATATATATATTGCATGACATACTTTCATTTTATTTTCATGAAGTCGTATTTATAATCTATAAATAATAATGAATAAGTAATTATTTATATGTTGTAAGTAGGAATTTGTGCATCAATATTTGAGTAAACAAAATAAAATACATATGAAGCAATAAATTGTATTTTCTTTTCACATATATATATAAAAACAAAAAAAGACTTATGAATCCAAGAAATAATATTATATTTCAACAGGAGAACTGGTTTTCATCAAAAAGAAAAAAAAAATACACAGTAAAATGGCGATAATCAAAAATTACAGATTTGATAAAAGATTATAAATTTAACAAACCCTCCCTGATTGGTCACAAAATCTAACACAGAATATCTACCCAATCAATGACAAAATTCAAACAAAGAAAAAAACAAAATTCAAACAAAGAAAAAAACTACATTTCCTCCTAATCAAGCTTTAATTATATTTAACTTGAAATAAAAATAAATAAATAAATAAATAAAAAAAATAAATAAATAAACAATCCAAAATTAAAATATACATATGTGCATACATACAAAAATTAGACTATGCTCACATACAAAAAATAGCTGTGCTCACATTAATATTCATTAAAAACTAAAATACTTATACACTTTAATCAAAAATTATAGTTAGTGCAAAGTACAATAATTTATAACAATTAATTATTTATCTATATACCAATTAAACACAGATAATAAACATCCATATAACCAATTTTTACATAAAAAATCTCATATAAGAAAATTTTCACATTAAAAACTCACATATAAAAAAAACACATTTAGGAGACCAGGTAACCCAGAGATGTAATAGTTCCAATGTTTAAATTCAATCCATGTGGTTCTAAAGTCTTAAATTTAAAAATAAAAAACTCTCCTTTTGTTTCCTCTCCCTTGTAGAAGAAAAACCTTCCTGAAGAATTACTACTCTTAAATCATCAATTGAATGATTCGGTAAATTAAAGTGTTTTGAAACCGGTCTATCTTCATTCTTATGCAAAATGTCAAATCTATGATTAGTCATTCTGACATGTAAACTATTTGTTGACTCACCTATATACTGGCTTAAACATCTACTACACTCTATCAAATATATCAAATTAACACTTTTACATGTAACATAATTAGGAATATTCCATTTACAATAATGATTCTTTATACTAAAGACCACTTTTGTCACAACAATATGTTTACATGTAAAACATCTTTTATCCTCACATAAAGAACATCCTTTTTCATGTACAGAACTACTAATAAAATTTGTTTTGACAAGTATATCTCTAAGTGATCTATGTTTTCGATATACAACCTTAGGTGGATCAGAAAAAATAGATTTTAAATAATCTGTGGAGTGTAATATGTTAAAATGTTTCACCAATATCTGGTTAATATTAGGTAAATCTCTATTAAAAGTAAGAACCAATGATGGAACATCTACTTGTTTTTTATTCTTTTTAGATAAAAGAAATTTCTTTCTATCAATTAAAGAAGATATCCTTACTGCATTATCCAACAATGTCTTAGGATACCTCATATTGACCAATCTATTATATAAAATACTATTATTTTGTTGAAGAAGTTTCTCATCATTACAAATCCTCTTTATGCTTAAAAATTGACTATAAGGAATATTAGCCTTTAAATGTTTAGGATGGTTACTATAAAAATGTAGATAGCGGTTATTATCAGTTGGTTTCCTATATACAGTAGTAGTAAGAACTCTATTAGTGTAAATAACTTCAACATCAAGAAAATGAGCAATTGATTTTGAAAAGTTCATTGTGAAATTAATATTTTTATTAAAATTATTTAAATAACTTAAAAAATTATGAAGTTCAACTTCATTATGTGGCCATATCATGAAAATGTCATTTATATATCTAAGCCAAGTATGAGGTTTCAGCCTACCATTATCAAGTATAGATGATTCTAGTTTTGACATAAAAATATTTGCATAACTTGGTGCCATCTTTGTACCTACTGCAGTACCTTGTTTTTGCAAATAATATCTAGAATCAAAAGTAAAAAAATTATTTCTTAAAACCAAATATATTAATTCAACCATAGTAGTAATAAGACCATACTTTCTATCTTGTAAAGCACATTTAATAGCCTCAACTCCATCATCATGAGGTATATTTGTGTATAGTGATACAATATTCAAAGTAACCAAAAAACAATCATCTGGTAATTCAGATTTAATATTTTCTAACACACAAAGAAAATGAGTAGTATCTTTACCATAAGAATTAAATGATGGTGGAATAAATTTAATAACATTATCAACATATGCTGAAATATTTTCTGTAGGACTACCAATACTAGCTACAATAGGTCTGCCTGGACAACCTGTTTTGTGAATCTTTGGCAAAATATAAAAACTACTAGGATGAATTTTGGTTGGTACTAAAAAGTTATATACATTATTATTTATAAGACCCTAGCTCTCATATCTTTTAAACTATAAAGTATACCCTTGAATAATGAATTAACAGTGGTTAGTGAAATAGGCTCATAAAAAATTTTATCATCTAAAAGCTCCAGATCTTTTTTAACATAATCATCTTTATTCATAATTACTATTGATTCACCTTTGTCAGCGGTTTTATAATAATATCCTGTCTTTTCACTAAATTGTGTAATGCATTTATCTCTTTCCATGTTAAATTACTCTTATACTTACTATGTTGTTTAAGTCTAATTTCATTAATAATATCCTGATATACATTATCAATGTATGTATCTAATAACACATTCCTTTGATGTGGCGGTGTCCAATCAGGTCGTAATTTCCCAATAGTATCACCTTCTTGGTTTCCAAAAAATTCTCTTAATCTAAGTCTCCTTGAAAAATTATCTAAATCCTGATGAATTTTAAATTCATTTTTTTGATAAAATGACTGAACTGTAGGGCAAAAAGATAAACCTTTATTTAAGAGTGAACATTCTGCCTCACTAAGATTAATGTTAGTTAGATTAATCACATTGTTTTCCTTATTAGCTAAACATAAAAAGTCATTGCTATAAATATTTGAATTAAATTTATTAGTGTTTGTATTTTCATAAACTAAAATATTGTTAGTACATTCAGAAGAATCTGTAACTCTATGAACCAATGCTAAACCAGCATCACTATCAAGAACAGATGGTAACATTTCAGCACAATCTAATGAATGTGAAGATGATATAAATGATTGATCAGTATCAATTGGAATCATATCCAATGTAGAAATATCCGACACAGTATGATTATCAGAAGTCATACAATTAATTAGTGTTTGTGACTGATTAGTAACTAATTCAAATCTTGGCTCATTACCCATAACTTTGAACCAATGATTCATTTTATTACGAAATTTCTTCACAAATAACTTCTCTCTCAAAAAAAACCCATTCCTGTAATTCATTCTGTTCATCTATATTCATTAAATTACAACTACCAAAATGTATAATTTCTTTTTCAATTAATTTATGTCTTACCAAAAATGCATCTTTCAAAATATGTATTAATGTAACAGATGCTTCTCTTATTGTATTATCCCATTTAATTGCAAGTTCCCTAGGAAATTGGTCTATGTTAGCAATAATTTTTATTCTGAGACCTTTAGGAATTATGTTATTGTTAATAAAATATGCAAAATTACTAATATGTTGTCTATATCTAACTAATTTATCATATAATTTCCTAAGTTTAAGAAATGATGTACTATGTAATGTTTGTCAATTACTTATAACCTACTTATTATTTAGATGTCTAAATGAACGTTTAGGGATTGCCCTTGTATTAATTAATGTTAGACTCTGTAAATGTTGTTTACTAGAATAATCCCTATTGATATCAAACTCTGTATCTACGCTAGATATTGTATTAAAATCAGTGCCAATTATCAATCCATTATCTATTTGGTTAACTACACCCACCTCTAAATTACCCAGATCTCCTTTACCACCATCTATATGTTGATCCAAAGCAGCAAAACCATCAATCTGTTGAACATCAGAAATAGTCATTCTTAAAAAGTTCTCCTGTTTGGAAATGTTACAAATTATATCATCCAATGAAAGGTCTAAAGAATCATCTTTACGTTAAGTATAACCTTCTTTAAAAACTCTTGGAGATCTATCCCGTAATGATTCCTCCAAAACACTCCCTGTCAAGCAAGATTGTTCAACATCTACTAGGATCCCTTTAGAATCACGCGATATAATAATTTGCGATTCCTGACAATTACATATCTCAGTTTGCGTCCCCATTTCACATGTCAACACAGCTTCCATTTGAGTTCCAACATCAACAAAACTATATTCCCTTGCACTCAACACTGAATTTAAATTATAAACTCTGCTACATCTCATCAATGACATTATATATTTAAAACCGTCCGCTAAACATCTAGCTCCATACATGTTCAAATGACGGCCATCACGGGCTAAAAATCTAAAAAGATTCTCTCTTTTTATGAAATCCGTATGCTGTAAGAAAAATACATTATCGTGCGTATAACTTAAAAAATGACAATGTCTATTAAATGCAAAAATTTTTTCATTAATAATTCCCAATTTAATTCGATCCATTGGGTAATATTTATTCTGCAATTGTGTTAAAACTTTAGAAATTATAATTGTAATCTCCGGTGAATAAGAACGTATATGTCGAATCAATTTCAAAATCTGCACATATTCGTTTTTTTTTTCTTTCTGATGAAAACCAGTCCTCTGGTTGAAATATAATATTATTTCTTGGATTTATAAGTCTTTTTTTGTTTTTATATGTATTTCCTTTGGTTAATTTTTTATATATTAATATATATATATAGTAAAAATTGAATGTGAGCGATGTATATACGTATATGTGATTATTAAAAAAAAAAATTAATAGATATAATATAAAGAATAATAAAACGTTTTAAAGTAGAAAATTAGAGAGAATAGATGTAAATAAATTATTTAGATAATTACATATTTTAAGCATTTTAAAAAATAATTTAAGAATAAATAATCACTTATATATTGACTACTTCCACTGTCTAATAGTAAATGTTGAATATCTTCAGAAAAATGCAAACTTCATTTAAACTTTCCCCAATAGTACAGGGTAGTATATAATATAACATTTGGAATGGTGTTATTTTTTCTCTCTTCACATGTTTTTGGCTTGACCAGTGATAGTTCTGGCATAGGAACTGAACCTGGACCTTTAGATTCATTATTAGTAAATTTAAGCTGATGCTCTAGCCAGTGGAGTTATTCTTTGAAAAACAAAAGTAGTACATTAAATTCAATATTCATAAAACTAACAGTCCATGTTCCATTCCCATGCCAATACTATCACTGATCAAGCAAGCAACATATGAAGAAAAGAAACTGAATAATGCCTCTCAAAAGGTTATATTATAAATTGTATATTATAATGAACAGTGGAATGTATTTGGAAAGTTTAAATAACGTTTGATTTATTTCTAGACATAAGATGATGGAAATACTCTAAGACAAAATTACTACTAAAATATCATCATCACAATCCTTCAGACAAACAGCTGATTTATAAGTTAATAATAATTAGCACTTTTAGGTAAATATTTCCACTTAAAGAACAATTTTTAATAGATGAGAAGGGATTTGTACTCAGACTTTCAACTTCAGTGCAATCATCCACTCTATCTTATACAACTGATACACATGACCACATAATGTAAAAAAAATAAATGAACTCCAATACACATATTTCAAACATGGACAGACTTCAATATTCTCCACACTTCAACTTCTCAAAGTTTGAAGATTATCTATCTTAATATAAACTAAGTGCCAATTATATATATGGTGGGGGGGGGTAAAGATCTGGATCAACTGATGAGTTCTGGTTCTGCACAAAATATGTACATTGGAGATCATTTAACTTTTTCACATGTATATGGTCATGTGTTTCAGTTGTATAAGATGGAGTGGATGGCTACAGGGAGCATGAAAGTTTGAGTTCAAATCCCTTCAAATTACATTAAGTTCAGAATAAACAAGATACTTATATTTAAATATTAGAATAATTCAATATAAATAAAATAGTTCAAATATAATGTTTTTACAGTGATTAAATATTTATTAGATATTGGCTTTGTCAGTGGCATATATGTCAACACATGCAGGAGAGAGTTTTTATGTGCATTTCACAAAATAAAATAATTAAATTTAATAATATATATATTTAATTAAATAAATGTGTCTTACATCATTTAGTACAATGGCAGTGTAATAAATTTAATATTGTATTCCATGGGTTCTGTCACTTTCATTCTTGAATTTGTTAATGAACTGCTGAGTAAAAACACGTACAATTATTTATTTATTTTTTTAATTAAATACACATACTGTAAATTGAAAAACACTTTAAAAATAACTACTATTTAAGAATAAACATCTAAATTATCCAGACAAAAATTAATTCCAGATAGTTAATTTAAAGTACAAATACAAATTTCTTCTGCTACAAATTATAAATTAATAAAAACCAACACTTGTGTTCTTATTTAGCAGAAATAATATCATTAATATATACCATTAAAATAATTGCTAAGCACTTTCAACACTAACATCTCCTTATCAAGGCAAATTCTGTAAAATATGAACTTCTTACAAACTTAAAAAATCACTTTAACAACCAGACATCACTAATCAGAAAACTAGTTTGTTTAGCATCAATTGCATCTTAGGACTTCTTAATTAAATATGATTTATTAATCTTTCATTTCTTGTCATGACATGGTTTATATAACAATATATTAAACTTCTGTGAAATAAAACTATGACCCATTGCACATTGATGAATATAAAATGCTGAAAATACCATACTATCTTCAAATATGTTTTTATATAAATATGTATGTTGTTGCAAATGATATTTCATATTCATCCTTGTTTCACCAATATGAATAGCACAATATTCTGGAACTTACAAGCATGCTTATGTAATGTGGGCATTTTAGTTCCAAGATAAAAAAATGAAGATACTTTGAATATCTTTTTCTCGAGCAGCAGTTATGGAAATTTAGTTTTTGCCTATATATAATGCAAAGATGTTAATGAAATCATTGATATTCATAACCGTTTTAACTCTCAACTTTCTATTCTAGTTTGTGGACAAGGGTAATCTACTTTAATTTACAAAAAAAAAATGTTTTTTTAAATGCTTTTATATTTCACTGTCTCTATTTTTGTCAGTATGTCCACATTTTTGCATTAACAATGAAAAAAATCTGTTCCCATTTAGAACTGGAAATCACATCCTTATGCTTCCCTATAAAACGTCTTAGAAACTGAGCCAATTGAAATATTATATTTATAAAAAATTGTTAATTCGTACTTAATTAATAAAGTTAATTAAGTAATATATATATATATGGATCTGAGACTTGGACACTTAATAGAAGAGCAATACAGAGACTTCAGACCATTCAAAAACATATGGAGACATGCATGTTGGGAGTAACAAGAAGAGGTTGAAAACAATATATAGGTAGGAGAACAAACAGGTGTTACTGACCTCATTAAAAAAATTAAAAGACTGAAATGGAATTGGGCTGGACATATTGCTAAAAGAGATGATAATAGATGGACAACTGAAATCTTAAACTGGATTCCAAGAGATTGTAAAAGACCCGGAAAGAGACCACATGTGAGATAGATGGATGAAATAAGAAAGTGTGCAGAGATGATGTGAGAGGAGAAGCTAAATATTGGAGATGGGTTGAACGTGGAGAGACCTTCATTCTGCAGTGGATTGATAATGGTTGATTTTATATATATATGATAAAAACATTACATTTGTAGAATAAAACTTTGTTAATGTTGATTTAACTCATACTTAATTAGTTAAACACTTAATTGTTTAATGTTTATTATTAGTGTTTATACAAAAATGACAGCAATGACATCATATTGATAATAATGCACATGAAGAATGATGATTAAAGTGGCTGATGAAAAAAAATATTTTGTTTATATTATAATTATATGTTTTATTTACATCTAAAAGATAAAAAAATACTATTAAGAAGGATTTTTTTAAAATAATGCTTTTATGTAAATTACTGACTAAAAAGTATAAAAATAACAAAGTAATCCAAGTAAAAAAACATGTCATTTCATAAAAGCAATTGAGGCCATAAAAATCAATAAGATTTCAAATACTTTTAAGAAATGGCACATATTTTCTTAGGCAGATTATTTTGTTATTTTTATACTTTTTAGTCAGCGGTTTACATAAAAACATGTAAAAAGAAATGTTTTAATATTATTTATAATTTATGTTTATATTTCTCTTCATTCATGATTTTAAAGCTAAATAAAATTATCATACGTAAGCAAAAATAAATAAATTTTTTAAAAAACATTTTAATAAAAACTATATTTTTTTATAAAAACTAATATTCTTAAGAAACTTCCAATTATAAATTATATGCAAATGATATTTAAATACAGTATTTTTTTATAAATCTATATACTTAACAATAAAATGATGTCATAAATATAGAACAGGAATAATAAATTTTAAATTTTCATACAAAAATAATTGGTTAAACCACATATAAACTGAATACTGAATATATATATATATATATATGTGTGTGTGTGTTAGGGAGATGATAATCTGATCCAACTGATGAATGCTGGATCAGCATGAAATATGAATATTAGTGATTATTTATCTTTTCTACATGTGTGTAGCCATGTGTAGCATTAGTATGAGATAACCACAGGCAGTATAAAACAGTTTTCCTTGTTTGAAAGACTGCCAAACTCAGAACTGTTTTGCAACATATTTAATCCTAAGAGTAAAAAATGATTAATAATGTTTTAATTATTAAAAATTTAAAGTAAAATAATTGTGGTTCATAATTGCTTATTTTGAAATAAAATTAATTGACAAATAATATATAATAGAAAATTTGTTTAATATCTTTTAAAAATTAGAGAAAATCTTGTAACTTAGGATATATTTTTAAAATCCAAGTAATGTGGTATCTCATTGGGAGCAACAACCTCAATCAAATTTATACTAGACACAGTAAATTATTTAACAGTTTATTTGAGAATTAAATTGTATAATTATTTAATGAAAATCTATTTACTTTAAACACATCACATAACTTTTATAAAATATATGTTAATCGTTAGTTATTTTTCAACCAATTGAATGTAGAACTTTTTAAACACAAACTTTTTTTATAACTATGTTTAATTATGCTCATAAAAATGATCACACATTTCAAAAAATCTTTCCTATTTTATTATTATTAATGGGAATATAGGTAACTCCTCTGATTGCACACAAATTGGCTGTTTAAATAATGCGACTTCTTATTACATACCTGGAAAAAATGTTTCTACTTGTATTTGTTCTAATGAAACATATGGAGATCCTTTTATTATGTCATGCACTGGTAATAAATATAATTTTTTAATATATTTAATTAAATGTTTGTTTTAATTTTAACAATTATTATTTGGTTAAAAATTATAAATATATCAAAATAAGTTTGTTTCAAATGTAAATAAAGTCAAATGGATAGTTTATTTACAACAACATTATATTATAAATTAAAATACAGATAACCTGATAGATAGATAGATAGATAGATAGATAGATAGATAGATAGATAGATAGATAGATAGATAGATAGATAGATAGATAGATAGATAGATAGATAGATAGATAGATAGATAGATAGATAGATAGATAGATAGATAGATAGATAGATAGATAGATAGATAGATAGATAGATAGATAGATAGATAGATAGATAGATAGATAGATAGATAGATAGATAGATAGATAGATAGATAGATAGATAGATAGATAGATAGATAGATAGATAGATAGATAGATAGATAGATAGATAGATAGATAGATAGATAGATAGATAGATAGATAGATAGATAGATAGATAGATAGATAGATAGATAGATAGATAGATAGATAGATAGATAGATAGATAGATAGATAGATAGATAGATAGATAGATAGATAGATAGATAGATAGATAGATAGATAGATAGATAGATAGATAGATAGATAGATAGATAGATAGATAGATAGATAGATAGATAGATAGATAGATAGATAGATAGATAGATAGATAGATAGATAGATAGATAGATAGATAGATAGATAGATAGATAGATAGATAGATAGATAGATAGATAGATAGATAGATAGATAGATAGATAGATAGATAGATAGATAGATAGATAGATAGATAGATAGATAGATAGATAGATAGATAGATAGATAGATAGATAGATAGATAGATAGATAGATAGATAGATAGATAGATAGATAGATAGATAGATAGATAGATAGATAGATAGATAGATAGATAGATAGATAGATAGATAGCTAGATAGCTAGATAGCTAGATAGCTAGATAGCTAGATAGCTAGATAGCTAGATAGCTAGATAGCTAGATAGCTAGATAGCTAGATAGCTAGATAGCTAGATAGATAGATAGATAGATAGATAGATAGATAGATAGATAGATAGATAGATAGATAGATAGATAGATAGATAGATAGATAGATAGATAGATAGATAGATAGATAGATAGATAGATAGATAGATAGATAGATAGATAGATAGATAGATAGATAGATAGATAGATAGATAGATAGATAGATAGATAGATAGATAGATAGATAGATAGATAGATAGATAGATAGATAGATAGATAGATAGATAGATAGATAGATAGATAGATAGATAGATAGATAGATAGATAGATAGATAGATAGATAGATAGATAGATAGATAGATAGATAGATAGATAGATAGATAGATAGATAGATAGATAGATAGATAGATAGATAGATAGATAGATAGATAGATAGATAGATAGATAGATAGATAGATAGATAGATAGATAGATAGATAGATAGATAGATAGATAGATAGATAGATAGATAGATAGATAGATAGATAGATAGATAGATAGATAGATAGATAGATAGATAGATAGATAGATAGATAGATAGATAGATAGATAGATAGATAGATAGATAGATAGATAGATAGATAGATAGATAGATAGATAGATAGATAGATAGATAGATAGATAGATAGATAGATAGATAGATAGATAGATAGATAGATAGATAGATAGATAGATAGATAGATAGATAGATAGATAGATAGATAGATAGATAGATAGATAGATAGATAGATAGATAGATAGATAGATAGATAGATAGATAGATAGATAGATAGATAGATAGATAGATAGATAGATAGATAGATAGATAGATAGATAGATAGATAGATAGATAGATAGATAGATAGATAGATAGATAGATAGATAGATAGATAGATAGATAGATAGATAGATAGATAGATAGATAGATAGATAGATAGATAGATAGATAGATAGATAGATAGATAGATAGATAGATAGATAGATAGATAGATAGATAGATAGATAGATAGATAGATAGATAGATAGATAGATAGATAGATAGATAGATAGATAGATAGATAGATAGATAGATAGATAGATAGATAGATAGATAGATAGATAGATAGAAGATAGAGAGATAGAGAGAGGGAGAGAGAGAGAGAGAGAGAGAGAGAGAGAGAGAGAGAGAGAGAGAGAGAGAGAGAGAGAGAGAGAGAGAGAGAGAGAGAAGAGAGAGAGAGAAGAGAGAAAGAAGATAGATAGATAGATAGATAGATAGATAGATAGATAGATAGATAGATAGATATGGATAGACAGACTGTGGCTTACAGAAAAACATATAGACACACATATAAAAATTAAAACGTCAGAAATATAGTTTACTAATTAAATTGATTTGAGCAAATATGTAGAAAGATAAATAGATAGACAGCAGGCAGACAAGTATGTAAGTATTACCTAAATAAGATAATGATTAATCATGGGCTCAGTATCTACAAAAATACAACTTCCATAATAGTTATGAAAAAGAATCATATTATAATTATTATTTTACTTTTATAATTGGGATATTGATTCATTTGAATAATCCAAATTAATATAGAACTTTTTTCCTCTTAAACTAATAATAGCTGGATAATCATTTTCTAGTTGAATTGGAGATCTATCTCGATTAGCTAGCTGTAGATCAACTATCTGCATTAAATATCCTAAGCTTATGTATGACTTGGCAATAAATTGGTCCAGTTTCAACCCCTAGATTATGGGCATAGCATACAAATGTTACAACCACTTTTAAATTCTTTACAATACTACATGAATAAATTTTAAAACGTCAAAATAAATATTTAAACAAATTATTTATACAAATTATTGATTTCAATACTTATTATGCTTTTGTAGACATTTTTGATAATAACGTTGATTAAATGAAATGTGAATATTGTCTTATACATTGAAAACCTCACTACACGAATAATTAAGAATATAAGCATATAAAGAAATGTTAAAATAAAGCGACTAAGTTAGCATGAAACAAAAAATCTAAAGTAGGTTACAAAGTTTCCATGAAGATAATAACTCCTAGTTAAGCTAGTCTTAAAATCCACAAACAAAATATTAGGAAATAAGTTTAATATCTGTCAAACCAATAAGTAATTAATAATTAGGTCTATGGAATGAATATGAAATTAAAATTATAAATTAAGTATTAAATAAATTAGGATGTAGATGACTAAATGGATGATGAAAATAAATAATAATTAAATAATAAAATGAAACTAGCCTAAGAGTGAAGAGAAGAGAAAGAAGATGTGTTAGAATAATGAATGATTAAGATAATAATAGAATAAGAGGTAATGAATGATTAAGATGATGATAGAATAAATTGAACGAAGAGACAAATTTATTTTATGGTATAATATTGAATTATTTCCTTCAGATAATAAATGATGATCCATCAATATTATATTAATGATAATTTACTATATAATAGAGATGCAAGAATAAAGGATTATCATATTTATTTCATTTTATATTTTTTTATAACTTATATTACGTTAAATTGAATTATGAATACAATTTGTTATGTTATATCTAGAGTTCGCAAAACAAACTCTTAACAAGCTTTGAGAATATCCTCAACCCCAGACCGGTTTATACAATTTGTTATGTTATATATAGAGTTCGCAAAACAAACTCTTAACAAGCTTTGAGAATATCCTCAACCCCAGACCGGTTTTTGCATCTAGCGTCGTCAGTGAGGTACCAGGATATTCATTAAATTAAAAATACTAGGACTAGCTATTGAGAAGAAAATCTGAAACTTTCAGACATCCATATGTCTAAAAATCCAGCTGTCTAACTCAAATAGCCATATGGGATTGAATTAAGTTTAGATACACCATATATTAATAGCTCTAGCAATATAAAATAGCCAAAGCCTTAATAGCAAAAAAAAAACAAAATGATAAAAAAATCATTTCAGGTGTCACATGACCTAATTTTAATACAGTTCGTATTTACAAATGTTATATATAGAGTTCGCAAAACAAACTCTTAACAAGCTTTGAGAATATCGATTTCATTAAACATTAGTTATTATAATTATATTCATGATCATTTATCTATTTCATAAGAATTACAGCATACCATACAAACATATAATTGATGTACAAGCAGGATATAATCATACACCTGAATTTGAACTCATGTATATTCTTCCTAAGTTCGAATTCCGTGGAATAATGAGAGCAGTTTAGAGAATACATGAAATATGCAAATAAAATGAATTTCCTACTGTTTTAATATAATAATTTTATAGTTATATTAATGGAAATAATTTATGTTATCCCGTTGTACATAACATTCGACGATTCAGTTATTTTTGTTTGTCTATACACATGTTCAATCTATTATAAATGCTCGCTCCATGACACGTATTACCCTTAACTAACAAATTATCAAATGAGGATAAAGTGCATTTATGTCATCCAATTACTATATATATATATATAATCCTAAGTTAGATTTGGGATTGCAAGAACCCTAGTGATAGAATACTTAAACTATTCACATAAAATAATTTCTCAGGAATAATTAATTAGAAATAAAAATAATTTTAAAAAAGATTTATATAATATTCTACATTATAAATAGATCATTCAGTTTTATATTATTTTCAAATTTTAGATATTATTTCTTTAGATTGAAAAAAAACTATGTATGTAACATTATTTAAATGAAATTGTAAATGGTATTAAATAAACACATGTGTGGGAGCATACGTGTGCATATCTAATAATAAAAATTATTCCAATTATTAATAAACCAATAAATATTCTATTTTATTATATAAATAGTTAATGGATTTAAGTATACGTGTATTCCTATAATCATGCTAACACACATTACATAAATAATATTTCATGTGTAAAACATAAATTCATTAAATCTATAGGCCAATATCGTAATGTATTAAGTAAAATAAAAATAATTAAATGTAATGGTTCAAAAAATGTTAAAATATTTTTAACAGCAAAAAAAGATTTGAATTTGTAATGAAGAAAATGTATTTGAAGCAGAGTGCTTTCAATACTAGGTAGTATCATAATAATATAATTATGTGAGTAAAGGAAGTTGAGATCTAGATTTAAGATTGCTTTTGAATATAAAATAATAGGTTATCATAAAATTGAAAATTTAGAAATAATTTACATACTAATGATGAAAATGAGTCACTACACATGCCATTTTTTGAAAGAAGGGTGCTAGAGTTCTTTTTATTGATGGCATGATGATCTTTAGCTATTGATCACTTCTTCACTTTTCTTTTTCCGGCTCTCTTTCTCTTGTGCATTCTAATATAAAAATATTTCAATTAATTTTAATTTGCATTTAAAATGATTTTAAACCTTATATTATCTACTAAACATTTAGAGATTGGACTGTTGTTAAAACACCACATTTGTACATTTAACTGTATTTTTTTAATTTTAATAAAAGGATTTTATGAATGATAATAAAATTCAAAGTATTTATATCTACAGTTTTTATACTCTGAAAGATTTTTCAGTGATCATTCACTTTTTAATTTTTTGGTAGGTTCACTTTCTTTAGCTAATTTATTCATTATTTAAAGTTAATAACTAATACAATATTTTTTTCTTTTGAGCAGTAAACAGAAATACAACATAAGTAATCACAGAGTTAATATTTAAAATAGGCAAAACTCTCCATATACTATTGTCACTCAGTGCAAGCCAGAGAAATCAAGGGATGCCAGAAGGCTTATGCATAAAATCCCCATCTTCTGCCTACTCATCCAATATCTCCAGACTAGTTTCTGGCTTATGGCCTCATCAGTGAGGAGCCTTGGATCTGAGAGCACTATACCCAGATCTTAGAATCTATTGCAACCCTCCAGCAGCCACCTTTTATCTCTACTTAACTACAAAACTATGAATCTTAAATTGGAAAACACAATATTTTCAATCCAAGCTCAATAGCTTATATAGTCATATAGGTCTGAACTTAGTTCAGTGCCTATACATTTTGGTGTTTTCAAAGGCCACAATCCAGAAACTAGTCTGGGGATATTGGATGAGTATGCATTAGTTGGGGATTTTATGCACAAGCCTTTTGGATTCTATTAATTAGTCTGGCTTGCACTGAATGGCACTACTGTATGGTGAGTTTTGCCTGTTTTAACAACAGTTATAAACAAGCTTTAGAAATGGTGATCATGTGAGAGTTAACATTTGTAATATTTGAAATAATGTCACTATGTACTTTATATATTAGTCAATTTCTTCAATAGGTGCTTCAAAATGTTTGTAAAATAGATCTTGTATATGGTAGGCAAATATACCACTGATTGAAATTATATTTCATTTGTGTTTTCATGCATATGTAGAATAATGTATTAATAAAATATAGCTCTGCAATCATAGGATCTTTAGGTTGACTGCTAATATATACTGTCAATATGTCATGTCCTAATTAACAGATAAGTAAATACTGGTGTTCTTGTTAAACTCCAATACTTTCTGAACTTGACCAATGAGAAATAGGGGATTTAGTACACACATATTGGCTTTGTAACATTACACAGAAGACATCTTGCTACTTCTTTGGAGGTCCAAATTTGGACAATGTTGAAACTATCAGCTACTGCTTTTTGGAAACTGACTTTCTATACATTCTACATTCTATCTAATAACTGTTACTTAAACTAATATTTATAGAAATAAAATGGAATTTAAAATCAAGAACAAAAGGATTAATGCAAGTTTTTTTTCTTTTGAATAATAAAAAAATCACTAAATTACTGTAATTCTGTTGTTTTTTTTTTAATTCCCCTCTTTTCTTCCAAAACGTAAGCTTGAGGTTAAGACCTGTAGAGGTCCCTACTATCGCATTTTACGCACACATTCTTGAGGTTACAGCCTTAGTAAATATTAAATTAACATGGTATCTTTAATTTAATTGAAGGATGATGAATATTTTTAATGCTGATTTTTTTATAATTGTGTGTGAACAGTGAAGTGACAGATATTTCGTGTAAAACAAGCTCTACCATATGTTTATATATATACATGCATTTGCCATTCCCTCAAGAAAATGTAGCTATATATATAAAACATATCTTCATCTTTGTTTTTAATTTGATTATAAAACTTAGTATTGTTCTTTATACTTTAGATTATCATCAACACATTCTTTAAATAATTGTCATTGCCACCAATTAAAACAATTTATGTGTGGAATCCATTATAACCTATTTATGTAGTTACCTATTAAGTAATACCCACATGTGTGATATGTTAATACTTACATGTTTCTTCTTCAATATATAACCTATTAAGAAATAATAAGTTTAAATAGTAAATAAAATATCTATCTCTAATTTTATTTGAAATACCTAAAAAAAATTATATTTTAGTTTCAGATAAGATTCGTTGTTTAACAGCTACAGATGTTTGTAATCCAAATACTATATGTAAAAGCGATGGCACTTGTCAGTGTATTGAAGGATTTTATGGCAATCCAGACTCAAAAGAAGGATGTTTCCGTAAGTATTCTTATTTTGCATTTTTAATTGTTTTCGCAACAATATAAAGAATTATTATGACTGTAATATATGCAGTTTAAATTATATTATGACTGTAATATATGCAGTTTAAATTAAACGTACATACGAAAGTATCTTTATTCTAAAATATTATTTTATTGATAAATCTTTAAATTTTGCTACTGATATTCTAATCATAGACGTTAGCTTGAAATGCAATCAATTGTAACAAACTAATTAAACAGATAACGAAGGAATTTAATTAGCAAAACCCAATCTAATTAAATCCCACCTTAATTTATAAGTTACTCCAGAAAACAAAGAAAACATATAAAAGGGAGGCCATTTTTTGAAAAGATTAACAGAGTGAGTACAGAACATTTTAAGTAAATTAGAGCAGAGCATTAGTTGCAAAGAACAGCATGAGAATTGCGTATTACCCTCGTGGGGAAAGAAGAGAAGTTAGACGTAGAAACTATACGTTCAGAATTATCGTGCGAGTATTCGTTATCGTCTGTTCATAGTGTATTTTTCTACCACAGTTCGGTGGGAATCAGAACTTTGTATAAACTGTAAATCAGTTAGTATCAATATGTTTTGAGAATTAAACCAACTAGTTCACAAATTAACTTTTGTGTGCAGTAATTGAAGAGTCAATATACTGCAATGACATGGATTTTTTTATGCATTTTTAATAATGAATGAAAGGTATATATATATGCAAGTAAAATATGGATAAGTCTGTATTTAATGACATTTACTGTTTATACTTCTTCTATACGGAACTGCGCGTATACACCACTATAGAAAAGCTTGTTATTTTTATAAATTAAATACGGTTTATAGCGCTTTCAAGAACTTGGTGTTCTCATATTTATAGGAAAATGAACTATAATCATAATGGAGAGATTCCGTCTCTCCGAAAAACTGACGCTATAATTTAAATATTTAACATCGAATTTAAATAAATTTTGATCTCTTCAAATTTTTACAATTATGCTCATCTCTCCATTATGGTTATAACTGCTATGAATATGAGAACGCAATCTCGAAAGCCATATTTAATTTATAGAAATAAGCTTAGGTTTAACAGTTTAATCATCATGAATCCTGAATTTCTATTAAAACTAGGCAAAACTTATTTACCCTTTTATTCCCATCTTCTTTATATATTTCTACTACTTTATCATATATCTCTAACAAATAATATATCCAAAACATCATTATTGATGAAGAATTGTTTCACCTAGTGTTCTATTAACAATATACCATAAAGTACATATACATATCTCTATTCTTTTACATTCTTCATAAAACTTTTCAATTACAGTTGCTAAAACTTTACTACAAACTTGAAAATAACCCTTTATATCTTTATCTCTTTCAATAACCTCTTATCAATAATATAACCTGAAATTTATTATAACCAAACAATATGAGTATAGCATACTCAAAGTTTCTTACATCAAAAACAATGAACTCATCATTCTTACTATACTACTACCAAAACATGAATAAATTTTCTTTCATATAACATCTTTCCAACTGGTTTGTCTAATATAGTATTCCTTTTAAAATTACCTCCACTGTTCAACTTTAAAGATAAATTTATGTTCCAGATATTTTATTCATAAAGCAAATTATTCAGTGCTCCTACTAAAATTATTTAAGACCATCTATTGCTAATTAATACCTAATAGTTGTAAATCTTCATTTGTCATATTAGCACTATATTGCAAGGATCTGTACATCTCACATCTTTAAATGATTTCAAAATATACCTATCTTTAGGATTATATAACACTTCAAAATAATTCATATGCAATTCTGAACCTAAATAGTTACGAAATTATTTTATTTTTACCATATTCCATACTGGTTATCTTCTATAATACTGTATTTTTTATCATTAATTCTTTAGACCTGGTATCAAATATTTTCACACAAAAGAAAATTATACCAATACATTACTATTTCATAAATGCCTTTTGTTTAACAAACTGTGTTTTAATCATATCCAAATTACAAACAAAGGTCTCACATCTTTTTATTTTAAACATGTACAGTCATATTATCATCAACTAATATCAGGTTCACCTTCAAACACTAGCAGCATTTAACAATTCTCTAAGGCATATCAGACTTTAATTTCATGTTCATTTGGATGGTGCTTTTATATATTAACATAATATTCATTAATCTGTTAATTAGATCATGAAGTCTTCAAGACTCTAAAGTTGGCTAAACTTATGACAGTATCAAATTAAAATTAAGCTTTTCATCTCTCCATATAATGTTCAGCTATCTTCAACAGTTTTGAATAAAATAACAAAGATATTCCACTGTTGATATTGTCATCCATCATGTAGACACCCTTATTATGAGTTTTTTCTTGAAATGAAATTTTAATCCATTTCTTGAAAGGTTTATTATCTTTTCCTTTTACTACATTATTATAAACTTTTACCTTGGAGTGATTGTTTCATTCATTTCCTATAGAATATATTCCCTTCTTTCTTCATTATTATAACTGTGTCTTGTTCAGTAATTATGTTCCATCTTTCACTTACTCTATAATATATGTTTGTACATTTTTTGTGTTTTATGTCGATAATCTATATTATCATTAAATTTACACTCCAAACTTTAACTCCTTTGGAACTAACTTTATTTTCTAACCATATTTAATATATAATTCTCTGAATATCTTTAGTCTTTGCTTGTTTGCTTTGTTGTAATGATTCAACACTTATAAGCTTCTTATCTAAGCATTTTTGTTTTCCTATACATGTTATTTGTATTAAATCATCAGAACAAAACTGTCTCTATCTTTTTCAACCATAGTTTCTGTTAGTAAAGAAATTTGTTCTGACATTCTATGATTTTTTATTTTTACTTCTCTTAATTCTTTTATTTGAAAATCTAACTTATTATTTATTTCATCAAATCTGTTATTCATTTTTTCACTCATTTTTTCAACATTTCTATAATAATTCTTTCATATTCTGACATTTTAACGCTATTGGTATCCATATTTGCTTGTTTTTATAGCAAAAATAATATCTGCTCTTTAATCAAAATAAATTATGAAAATACTTTAAATTGTTTTAGTATATGATATAAAATATCAGTACATTCAACCTTCCAAATGTCGATAAAAACCTGCAAAAAAAAATGCTAATTAAATCTTAATTCAAGGTTAAAAAATAAATGGTTCAGTCAGATGAAGAATGACAAAGGATCACTGCCAATCAAAATATGGACTGCAATATCATCACTGGCTAAGTCACTAAATGAAGAACCAGTTGTTTTGATATAAAACTAGTTACATAATAATTATAGACTAACTTTGAACGATGAGCTTCTTGCTCTGATCATGAAATTAATTGGTCATAATAATCACTAATGTATCAAACAGATATATTTTCTAATTTGAAAAATTATTTACTAATGATTGTTATAATAAGTGTAACAAATCTAAATAAATGTATACCAACAAGATTTATATTGTAATTGTACGTGTATTTTCCTTAATAAAAAAAAAGAATGACAACAATAACGAAATTCATTTTTTTAAGCATACAAAATATTTCTTCAATTACTATTCAAACATTCTTTTAAAATTTTTAGAATAAATTATTATTACTTAATAAATATTATTATTGTATAAGAGATATAATTTTAAATTCCTCTACAGATCTCTATATGAGACTATGACCTTGCTGATTTTGGTCTTGGAATGAGCCTGAGTCAGTTGCACTATTTGTAGCAGTATAAAAATGTGGGCCATGAAAGAATGGTTGCCTGTGAATTGTAGCGTCATTTGTAACAGAATGAAAATAATAAACTAAACTAAGGTGAATATCAATCAATGAATAAGAATGTAACACTTAATTTACTAAAACACTGATAATAGTCTTTGTTGTGACCTCATAAATTCAAATACCATTTAGAATGAATAAAAAAGAAAAAGATCATTATTTCAAGCTATCCTAAAATATGAGTGTTATTTGCAATAGATTAAAGATAAAAAAGTAAAACCAAATATTATCTCATAAGCAACGATCTATGCCTATTATATAAACCACTTAAAATAGAATTAAAATAATGACAAAAAATTAAACAAATAAACTTTAATATTTCTTATGAATCAAAATGCTGTTAATAATAACATAAATTTATACTAAAAGTTAAATGTTATTTAAATTTATACTTAAAATGATTCATGGATGGATGAGATAATAATTTAATCTTCCCTAGAAACCTAAAATATCAATGATATCTAAATAAAACTTTTACAACACAATAATTGATTTCCAATTTACAACAAAATAAAAATAATGCTAACTCATCCATGCTATTCCAATAATATCTATATACTCTTATTAATTAAGTTAATTATAATAAAATTAAATACTTAATAATAGTATAAAATCAATTAACCTAACATATCTCTCCACTTTCATCAATTTATAATATTAAAAAATAAAATTATCCTATTAAATAACATTAAAATTTATACTATTCAATCATATCAATATATAAAATAAATGATAGATTTCTATTTGATGCATATTCAAATACTATGGATAAATAATATCCAATTACTCTTCAGTTTAATGAAGTTAAGTTGTTAAAACTTTAGACTATAATTATTAAGACATATAAAAGATTATTAATGTTTATTATAGTCAAATATTTATATTAAAATTTAATATCTAAACTGAATTTACAATTTACATCAATGAATTTTAAATATAATTAAAGCTAATCACTCTAAATTGTAACAGAATAAAATGTATCACTATTACCAACTATCTATAATCTTTATGGATGAATATTTATTTTAATTAATAATGTTTAAAATAAAATATGTGAACATCCAATTGCAATTATCTTTACTCATCTTCAATAATCATTATATGTTTAACTTAATCATTTGATAAATTTATATATATAATTTTTATCTTAATATGACTGTTACTTGTAACTAATAAAATAATTATAACAAGCTTCTAATTACTTACTAAATATTTAAGAATGTCAAATCAATTAATTTATTGCTATGCAAAAATCT
Source organism: Epiperipatus broadwayi (assembly GCA_028023455.1). NCBI lineage: Eukaryota > Metazoa > Onychophora > Udeonychophora > Euonychophora > Peripatidae > Epiperipatus > Epiperipatus broadwayi. Next base: position 23,842 of record JAQFVV010000958.1, on the reverse strand, counting down.
ATACCTGATCAGATAATAAACATTAAATTCAATATAAAGAAAATGATATGTAATTATACTCTCTTACCTATCCTGTGATTGGACTTTTAACCCATCTTGTAACAGCTTTTAATAAATTGTGTGGTGTAAGCAATTCATGAATAGTATGCTATCCAAGTGCCATTAACCAATAAATTTGCATTGTAGAATTGAATGACAACCAAACAAGTTTACTTGTTTTAAATTAATTCAACATTTATTAACAAGTGGATAAAAATTAAATAATGTAATTATTTAAAATATATACCTATGATCTGATTATGCCTAATGGAGTAAGTTCTCAATTGACATTAATTTATTTAAATTAAAGAGGCTAAAACCTTAGTATATAAACTTTGAGTGATGATGCGATGTGATGTACTGTAGCTTCTCCTTAAACGAAGTAAAGAATCTCTCAGCAATTATACCAAGAAAAACTTGTTAGCTACTTAATTTTACATCCCCACTCTAATTTTTCCCATATTCTGCTCCATCCCATTTCCACAACATAATCTTTGAGGGCTTAATTTGTTTCAAGAGAGATCTCTACAAATCTAAACACAAGATTCAACTTTATAAAGATAAGAGTGACCCATTTTTATCTTCAACCTATTTTTTCTATATATATATATATAGGAAAATCTAAACCATTATGATTTGGGAACATGAAGCTAATAAATTCTTAACTGAATTAGTCCATTATTTCTGTTAAACATTAACAATTGTGGTGCATGTACTAAGGTTTTAGCCTTATGTAAGTATTGTGTGCTGACATTGGACTTAATAAGAATTAATATTTAAATTAAAGAGGTGATTCTACATCAAACTTCACTTATTAAATTCTAACATTAAAATGTATATTTATATAACCCAAACATGTAATATAAATGCAATTTTCAAAATATAGAGTTCAGGATATAATTAACCTTTATATTAAAAAATAGGTAATTGAAATAAAAAATATATACTAAAGATGAATCTATCTATTTGTTTACATTGATCTAAGAGAATAAAGCAAAAATAAATACTTAAGATTAATTTATAGTCAACAAATAGATAAATATTTCTAATCTGGTATCATGATTACAAAGCTATACAATATAAACTTGCATTTAGAAAAACATAACTCTCTTATATTTTATATATGTGTTAAAATAAATTTTTACTTAAATTATACTAGCATTTATATCCTATACAATTATATATAACAATAATAATAATATATAATAGCAAATGTCCTGATTAACTATCAGAAAATATGACATTTCCAAAACAATATCATAGATCTAATGTCTATTTCTTGAACCACATTCTTGTAATATTTTCTTATTCCAGAAAAAATATAAATATCGTGGAAAGTTATTAGACTTGAAATACAATTTTGTTAATTATGATATCTGTTTAAGATCTCCAAATTAGATTGTACTTATTATCACTCCCTTTAAAAACTTTTTAACAACAGCACATACTTTTTTCTTTCAAAACTATATATTATTTATAAAATATAATGTTTTTTTCGCATTAAAACCAATCAAAACACTCCTTTTTTCTTTCCAAAAACTCTATTTTTACCATCGCCATATATATATATTGTAATGTTTTTCGTATTACTCGGCCACTATACGCCTCAAATTTATATTTGAGCATGAGTTGATCAAGCTATATCAAAAGAAAAAAGAAAGTTGTATTTCTATTCTCAACACAGCTATTTTTCCTGATCAACTTCGGCCTAGAACTATTACCGAGTACAATCGTGAGCAGAAACAGTTTTTAATTTCTACTTGAGGGCACCAGAGTCGTTAGACCCACTGAGACTGCGTCAAACATATTGTAGCCCGTAAGGTAATAATTATACAATCTGAGTTAACATTCTCGTTAAAAAGAAGATATCCCCATTTTTTCTTAATTACGGAAATTAAATCTATCAAAAAAAAATACTTTGTATACCGATCTAAGTTAAATAACTAAAGGTAAAACTTAAATAGAATAGCATTAATTTTATACACGTACAATGAAAGTGAAGTTAATAATAAAGATTTATTCTAACTCGTCAAGCATTCAATATTTATGATTAAGACAAAATTATAATGTTGGAAAAGATTGTGCATATGAATTCAATAATTTGATTCAAATATTGGAGTAATAATTATTTAGTCTTATTTTCCGTAGTAACAGTTTGGTTCATTTCTCAGTTCGCAAATCTTCTGATCCAAGAAAAATTTTTGGGATAACATTTCCATTCAACTCACTATTCATAAAGCTTTATGTAAAAAAAATTATGGCCATTTACTTACCGGTAAGTTGACATTAAGTAGGTCATCGATCTTCCCGACGTACAATTCAGTTAGTTTAAAGATAATTTACTAACTAACATAAATGCATTATAAACATTTTATAAATCCAATTTTAACACACGCACATTTTTAAATTAACACATGATAGTATATTTTATGAAAAAAGCAAAAATAATCTTTGACATTTTAAATTATCTCACATTCGCAAACATAATAATAAAGCATTTATAGCATTTGAAACTCATGCACACATATCAATAGTTCATTTTATGTATGATAGAGTTCATATAATTTGAATCTTGAATATTTACGGATTACAGTGGTGACTACTACGTGTAAATGATAATAATAAAACATATACCTAGGATTTTTTTTCTAGTCATTGGCTACTTCTACTGCTTCTGATGGATTATATCTAACCGGTTAGATTTTGTTTATTGAAGAGAATTTATGGTAATACGTTGGTTTCTTCTTGGAGACAGCTGCACGTTTTGACTGAGGGTTTCAGAGTTGTTATGCCGACATTATTTCACAGGCAGGTTGTGATGATCTTGTTGGACTCAAAAGGCTGAAGCACAAGCGTATATTTCCATGGCTGCTCAACAGTGCATGTTGGTTGCTGTATACATAATAGAAATTGTACTGAAGCAAACTGTCACTGGAAACTAGACTGAATTGCAAACTCCAACTGAATGTCCGATAAAATCTAGCTATCTATATCTGTGAATTGTTTTCGTTTTGATATCCTCCAGGAATAAGTGCAATAGGTGTTGTCCAAATTCCTTGATAACTAATCCTATGACAACGTGTTTTTTGATTGATTGTTTAATTAGTAGTAGCTATTTCAAAACGTGTTGTTTTCATATCTTTAATTAGTAGCACACCACTGTGTTTTTAAATACATTTCATTTCACTATTTGTTTTCATTTATTTATAATATTTAATACTGATACATTCGCACGCATTTATCTTATTAATGAGCTAACACTTATTTCTATCTACCATCACACATATATATGCATTTATTCTAATAAACTGGAATGAAAAGAGATTTTTAACTTTTAATTTATAATAATAACACTCTTCAACTTTTACAAACTCTTAGTTTGTTTTTTGTTTTTTTTTTTATAGGAAAATTTCCTCTCCCCTCTTTAAAATAATTAATTGTAACTTTCAAATTCTTTTTCCCCGAAAGATTTTGATAATAATTTTTATACAAAATTATTTTATATACATGTGCCAATTTGGCATTGGCACATTACACCCCCCTCCGTTTTAGAGTAAAATGTGTCATTTTTGACCATTTTATCTCTTGCAATTTTAATTGTTGACTATAAAGATTTATTATTTTTTTATTTTAGATAATTCCTACACATGTGTATACGTGCAGCATAATTCTACACCTACTAATATTCTAGATATCGAGTTATTACTGGACTTGCTTACAGGGAATCTATAATAAATAAATCCCTTTTTGCACGCATCATAAGGTGCCGCAGTGCCAAGAAAATAACCTAAAAGGATATCTGGATCAATACATTTAAGATATGCATCATGAGGTATCATATTTACCAAATATTACCAGTGTATGTGCGCGTATATACCCATGCATACTTACACACTTTTAATACACATTAGATTGACTTTATATTTCTATTACTAATCTTATAATATTATTTGTAAATCGTTACAAACATCTTTATTTAACACATGTGTATACGTGCAGCATAATTCTACACCTACTAATATTCTAGATATTGAGTTATTACTGGACTTGCTTACAGGGAATCTATAATAAATAAGTCCCTTTTTGCACTCAATCATAAGGTGCAGCAGTACCAAGAAAATAACCTAAAAGGATATCTGGATAAATACATTTAAGATACTCATCATAAGGTATCGTTTTTACCAAATATTACCAGTGTATGTGTGTGTATATACACATGTATACTTACACACTCTTAATACACCTTAGATTGACTTTTTTTTTTTTTTTAGTAATAATCTTCCAACCTTATTTTTAAATTTACACGAACAATATTTTACACTATTCATTTATATTCCAGTATTATTTATAACCCTTAAGAAACATTATTTAAATAAGATTTTTAATCATTACGAACATTACTTTAAATATTAGTTTTACAATACTATTTTTAAACCATTATTTTAACTTCTTTATCTATGTGTGTGTATTCAGACAAACTATTTTTATTACATTACAATCCATTATTTATTCAACTTTTATTAACTTGCGTATATTCAAAACTATTTTATTTTAATGTGCGCGTACTCAGAAAAAAAAAAAAAAATTTTATTTTATTGCGATTCATTTGTTATGCAAATATCTAACTTGATTTTATTCTAGAAATCCCGTTATCTTTTTCATTTATTTAATTCTACAATCATTTTCATTTTGCTGGTTTATTTTGATTTTACACATTTTTTTTGTTGTTTAGGTCATGCTCCGCTATGTTCTAGACTTATGAGCTGGGATATCAATAGAATCGATAAGACATAATCGAGGGTTTTTGACATAATCATTTTGCCTGTCTAATTTGATTTTACACATTTATTTTGTGTATGTCATGCTCCGCTATGTTCTAGACTTATAAGCTGGGATATCAATATCATCGATCAGACATAATCGAGGGTTTTGACATAAATCGTTTTATCGTTGCTTTAACATTTTAAAAACTCTAAGATTATTATTTATTTACTGAGACTACCTTTAATCATTTTTAATTATTCTACTAACTTGATACTCATTTTTTCATTTATTTCATTAAACTTTGTTAAACATTTTCCATTATTCCGAGTCCATGGTCGTTAATAACTAGGTCAAGCCGGCGAATCCGTCAGATTACATATTTTTAATTTTTGTCTGGCGGTTCATTATTATATTTTTTTTTTTGCATATAGCCACTCATGCTGGGGGATTGAGAATCACCCCTGGGCCTTTTCTTAAATCTAGTACAAGATGTTAGGATCACTGTCAGTTCTTCGAAAGATTTTTGTTCTCTCGGGACTATTAGAATAATGTCTCCTCCGGGGACTCCCCGAATTCGACCTATGTCTATATCTTATGGCGTTTACAGCCGGCTATCTAAGTTGGGGTTTGAATCCCCTATCTCTCGTGTCAAAAGTTGGTCTAGCTCTGTCGAAAGTGCTCAACAATTCCGCCATTTGTTCCACTGTTTTCCTTTCAGTTCCTATGAGCATTTGCTCGACATTATGAGGAAAACTATGGCAGACTATCCTGACAATTTGTTGTTCAGATAGTGGGTCTGCTGTTAAAAAGCGTAATTTCACCACTTGCCTTCTAAAAAAAGAAACAAACGGTTCACCAGGTCGCCATTTATCTTGCGAGATCTGGTGACGAAGATTTTGCTGATAATCTTCGCTCCAATAACTAGCTAAAATAGCAATTTTATATTCGGCAAAAGTGACGGGTTTTTTATATAAAGAGTCCCACCAAGATTGAGACCCCCCTTGTAAATGGCTACAAGCTATTGCGATCATAGCCTCCTCACTTAATTGATTCAGAGTAAAATAGCACTCCAAACTATTTAAATGCTCCATAAAAGCTTCACCTTGATGGCCAGAAAATATCCGTATTTTCAAAAACTGGTTCACGATTGCCAGATTGTTTATAATGTGCATGTTTGCACTCAAGTGGTCACACTGTTTTATTTCCATTTGCGAACTATTCTTTTGATTTACTTTCCAAGCTAAATCCGTCATTCCGACTTTTATCTCTTCAATTACTTTTCTTTCTTCTATCTTATTTTTTTCAATTACTTCGTAAGCGGTCTCTATTTGATTTTCTACTTGTGTTTTAATCTCTTCTATTTCTTCCCTAATTTCTTCTTTTATTTTATTCTGGCCCATTTCGATCTGGTCCTTTAACTTTTCAAGCATTTCAGCTTGCCCTTCCAATTTACTCTTCATTTCATTATTTTGGTTTTTAAACCTAGAAAAATTTATAGAGTAGGCAGATACGTGCTGTTAAGATTCCACTTTATTTAAATATTCAGATCGTTAGCCCAAGTCACTAGCTCAGTGGAGATGCAGAGATAAAAATCTATATCTTAATTTTTATCTTAAATATAAATAAATAAAAGCCACTGCCAGAAATTAACACATAAAAATATTTATTTACGCACATATAAAATAACATTTAAATTTTGAGGAATAAATTCAACATTTAGATTTTTCTATTAATCTTTAGTTTTACATTTAAGTAAATTACAACCATGAGTTTAATATTTATTTAGTGAGTCGAATATGAATAGACTACATAGATCTGCATTTGAAAAGAAAATATTCTTCCCTGATTTAACCTTAGGCAACAAATTTCGCAATCAAACCGGCGCCAATCCATCTGATACATTTATGTATTCAATGTAGCATAAAAATACGACAACACAAAATACTATACTGTCAGGAATGTACATCTGAACAGCAAGTAGAATTAGAGAAAACATTGTCTCTCCACCAACAGGAATGTCACATCTGTTGGCGAGTAGAAGAATAAACATAAAACTCCATAGGAATGGACTGCGGTCCTTTGTCATCTTACAAACCCATCCATAGGCAAACAGGAGGTGTGTGGCATATATCTATAATCCTTCCCGTAGCGGATCTCATACTACATCTACAATTACACAAATATATCCAATCCATTGAACCAATTCAACTACGAAATTAACAACCTAAGATTACCCTCCCTTAATATAACTTTACAAAACTATATAGCCATTCACGCCCGACTTAAATTTAACATTTAGATATGTTCACACGGATTTGTTTAAAAATGTTGGGTATAGATCGATTACATAGATTCCACGGTCAAAAACATTTCAAAATAAACATAAACGATCAAAATACAAAATTATTGATACCGACAATCGCAGAGGGAAATTTATAAGTAACCAAATAGTATTCACCATAAGATACTTGCCTTGTCACCAATAACTTAAAAGACATCCGAATAAATACATTTTAGATACCGTACGGTGTCATTATTTATCGAATGTCTATATATTTTGATCAAATATGAAAACCAAAATATAATTAACCGCAAATGAATCCATGCAAGCATCTATAAACAACTTAAATTTCATGCATTTAAATAATCTTTACAATAAGAAAAAAAATGGAAATGATGTTTATCAATCAGAAAACATATAAAATTAAACATTATTAATTTGATTTAAAAACTTACAAAAGTCAGATAAGAGTCCGTTTTAACATTTAAGTTGGCTTGTTTATCAATTTGTAAAACTTGACGAAAGTTCTTAATTGATTTTAATAATTGTTCATTTCATATAGCTTATGGTAGAAGAGTCCAGGTTCCTGTTTTTAATTCCCGTGATGCCTCCATTGGAAGATGATGTTCTGGAGATGGCAATAGCTGGTTCAAGGTATCACAGTCTTTCATTTTTTTTTAAATAGAGAGTGTGGTATGTGCATCCTATCACATCTCTCAAACACAAAAAGCTGGAAACTGTCAGAAAAAACTGTATTTCCCTTTTTATATTATCCACACGGATTCAATCAACAAAACATCACTAATCCATCACTTTCATTAGGGTCCGAGCCAAGGCTTAGTGCTTCCATTGGTCAAGCTAATTTCTCTTTATTTTCTTATCTATCTTTCATCAGATCATTTTAATTATACAAGAGCCCAAGGCTAGCTTGCTTTTCAAACAATTTATAAACAATCATTTCCATTTACAGATTACAATAATTAATACCTGTTTTTATTTTTAAATCTTGTACTTTTTTATAAAAAAGTATGTTCAAATACTTATTTGTTTTTTTTTTAAAAATATTTTTAAAAGTTTGGCATCTGTGCGAATGTATATAGGTTTAACAAACATTTTAATTTTAGCGTTTAGTTTTTTACTTTTATTTGCGAACTTTTAAGTTTTTATTTTAAATTAATGTAATGACATATTTATATATCGTTACAATATATTGTAATGGGATGGGGGTTGGTGAGAAGTAAACAAGCAGTGAACCTGGGGTGATGGCAAAATCATCATCAACCCCAAGTAAACTTAAAATTAAATATTTACAAAATGTTATATTTAAGTATGAATATTTAATAAGGGAACATGAGATTATAAAATCTCTGAGAACATTGAGAGATCAGAAGCTAACTCAGAAGAGCAACTAAAACATAATTATAAATTCAACCAGCATTATCATAAGTCAAAGTATAATTCAAATACCATTCATCATCATTAATGGGAATAAACAAATTAGTACAATAAATCAACAGTCCATCTTGTGGCTGGATTTGAACAATAAACAATATAAATCAACAGTCAACCTTGTGACTGGATCGGAAAATGGGTCTTCTTCAGACCAGGCTAACTATTGAGCCTTTTCCAGCTTGGGCAATTATTTAAACATAACTTGGATGCATCAGCTTAGTGCCTATCCGTTAAATACACAATAATCAGAAATCAAATCAATAATGCTGGGACATTTAAAACATGCTGATCATTATCAATGCTCAGGCCACTTGTACTGGCCAACTATAAACTTAAATTTTTAATAAGACTAAAGTAAAATAAAAAATAGTGCATGGGCTTTAAAGAGTATTCTCTTTTGTGCCAACCAGGATGATGATTGATCATCTCTGGACGCCCAAAGCACCAAACACATCCCCATTTGTCCATGTCCGAAATGTAGCTCATAGAACGTGGGCTCTATTACTGTATGTGAACAAGAGATGATGGAATTTTTTAACAATTAAATACAAGTTTATTAATAACAAAAAAATAAATGATTACAGTCTTATAGGGTTCTGATTTTGAAAAGTATACAATAATAAAGTCATCATTTTATAATTTACAAGATTCCTACAAAATTCAAGTTATTACATTAATTGCATTATTTCTTAATGGGTATTTATAAACGCATACATATATCTGTACACAGACGTGCATTTTATAATACATGATGAAGACATTTCAATTAAACATCAAATAATTATTAGATTTGTTATTTACATAATTACTAATCATAATCCAAATTTTTACATTAATTTACAAAACTACAATTCATGTTATTGCTATGGTTTACATATATACACGCGCACAGATGCGCGATTTATAATATACAATTAATATTCAATAAATGAACTGACATTTAATATAAAAAAGTATTAAAATGTTACATTTATGAGTGTGCGTGTATATACGCACACTGACGTTATCTATTTCAATTTGTTATAACAATATTATATTTTTTTCATAATTAATTCATTTGGAAAACACATAAATTTCATACATATACGTGTGTATAAACAAAATATATAATTTAAAATTTAATTTCAATTTATAAGTTCTCAAAAGTATAGTCAATTTTTTTGACAGGTATTTATTGATTAATTATCAATGTTTTTGGACCAAATTAAAAGATTTGCATTTTCGATTTTAATTCAAACAAAATTATGCTTGCATTTAAATTATATATTCCTTTTTTTTAATGAATATGAAAATTATTTCTTGGCAAAATATATATAGCAAATCGTTTCTCCTTTAAACATTTGACTGGAGCAAATTTTACTTTAAGTTACGAAGTTAAAATGTCTTTTATAAGAATATGTTAAAAAAATACAACTCACTGTATACACATGCGATGTATTTATCTGTGTTTTCCTGCTTGCATAGATGAATAGTAGCCTCAGTACACCAATTTCTTCAAGCTTTCTCTTGGTAAGCTTGGTTTCTAGTCCATCAGAAAAAAATATAATTCCGGGCTTGTTGTCATCATCAGGGAAAATTATTCAAGTAATTAGTTGGCATTCCATGTGCTTACTTTTGTAGTCCAAGCAATTGTCAAGCTATCTTCTAGAACATATTTAAGTTAGTTGATCCATTTGAAGTGACCTGGCTTCATGAATAAAAACTCTGCAGTAAACTATAAGGCAGCTAGCTACTGGACTGTACTCCCGTAGATCTTCATAGGAGATTTATATAACTCTGCTAGCTATTTTGCCTCATTTTTTTTCAGGCTATTGATTCAGAAGTGACCCAGCTTCAAATCCAAAATTCCTGTGAAGGAAAATAGTAGCAGCTCCTGCCTTCAGCAACATTAGTTCATGGTAGCTTTTCAGCAAACTCTCTGGTCAGTTAAAACCAACTGCTGCAAACTTCATCAAGTTGCAACCAACTTTTCAGCTGGCCCTTCTTACAAAAAACTATTAATCAGACTGGCTGATATTTTTTATCAGCTCTTTTTATAAAATCATCTAAGGTGATAAGATCTTGATTAAAAACAGCTTTTATTTTTAGCTCTCTAATCCCTTTGAAAACATATATGTTTTAATTAATTAAAAAATGTCAAAAACAAGTATTGTGTTTTTACATTTTACAATCAGAATAATAATAATAACAATACAATATTTATATTTATTAAGACCTTTTTTAAAACAATAACTTCATAATGAAATTTTATTTTAAACCCAGAGTTATTTAATCCTTTACTTGTTATTATTTTATTTTAGAAAATATAGAAAAATATCTACAAAAATTTATTCTATGTTTATTTCTACTTTTCCTTTATTTTACATATATATTCACATACACTATATTAGTGTGTGTGATGTAGCCCAACTGGTTACAATATATATATATATTGTAATGGACCGAAAATACTATCAACAGTTCTTTAAGAATAAATTATATATTTAGGTTATATACTCATCCATACCTCTAAAGATCTGACAGATACTGACAGCCAAAAGAATGATTAGCATTTCACAATTTTGAGATAGATAAAAGAATTCAATCACTGCTCTTAAAGTATACAATGTTTCATGAACACTCAGATGATCATCATATTTCAGTCTCTCTAAGAAACAACAACTCATAATAGTTTTCTGCAAACACTATTGCACTGCGCTGCTTACATCCAAGTCTTAGGGGCTATTATTATAAAATATTGCCTTGCTCATCTTTGGGAGTCTTAGAGACAAATATTATACATATGTCAAAAAGAACTATACCTTACTCTCTCTGGAGTGAAAGGTAAAATCATGCCAGGACTACTATTAACTGCTTCCTGATAAATAGTAACTAACATGATAATTTGGGTTGGAGCAGTGAATGAGATCAATCAGTCACAAGTGACATGAATACATCACATCCTCAAGACAATGACAAAAATTCCCCATCCAACATCAATACTTGCAACAGAACCAACCAAACTTCAACAATCAAATATCCAATCCAACCTTAAAAACTATAGATTTTCTACAAAATATGTAATGGACCATAAAACCCTTTAGGATGGTACACCCAGAGCCTTCTCTACTTACAGGTCCTATTACTACTCGGGGTTCTAACTCAGTGTAGACATTTGCCTTTAACTCTGCTCAAGGATGGAATTAAATAGGATGGCAATAATATGACCTCTATATAGATCCTTAATGGCTATTGCTAATAATATATTTAAAAAAATCTGTATGCATGTATAATAGCTATTCTGGTGAGTGAAGTATGAATGATGCTTAATAATCTAGAGACCAGAGAAACAAAGATTTTAACTTCAAACAACAAATATTTATTAAGAAATTGGGGTTAAATTTATAATATTTATGAATTAATAAAATATATACATGGATATAATAAAATATTGATTTATCTTTACTACAATAAAACTAGCTATGACTTAAATATTAACATATGAATTGAAATAAAAATTATAAAATTATAGTACATAATGTACAATATAAAGTATCAATTATTTTAAATATGAAATTATATTACTAGATGTACCATTATCATTTTGTTTATGTCCTTTAAATGTATCTCAAGGTTATGTCCATGAATCGCTAATTTGTGTATTGTGGATATAGTTCATTCATAAGGCTGTTAATCATTTAAACAAGAAAATGTTATATATTGTACCCTTACTTCTTGATATATAAAATAGTTTAAAATACAACTAGCTCAGTTACATTATTATGCTTAATTAAAATTTGCATATCTATCTTTAATATACTTTTATATTATCATATATTAATTAAATTTATTATCAATCATCAAAAATCAATATAGTTCTAGATTATATTAATTAAATAAGTATTTATAAAATTATGAGACTGCGAAGTAAAATTACAAAGTAATAAGCAGATTTACACTGAGTCAATATCTCCCAAGATACTGTCTCAATGGCATAAGAATACTACCCCTACCTTATCACCTTACCACTACATCTATAGCATTCTTATGGCTTTAAATGAAATGAATTATCTTTAATAATACTAAAATAATTCCTAACTTTAACTTAAAATATAATTAAATAATCTCAGGTTCTTCTAAGCTGTTTTAAAATAATAATAACTCATGTAAATAAGTATGATGTGGGATTTTATATCAAACTTAAATACACCTAACTTATTTTAATAATAATAATAATACTAATCTTAGAGTGTAATTTAATCTTATCTACTTCTATGATATAATTAATCATTAAATAAATAAACAAACATATGTATATTTTTTATTTCATATGGTATCTTCATTTTAAAATAGATCAACAATCTTATACTTAATAGTCTGTGGCAATAAACAATATTGTATTCTTATAATGTGCATTATAATCATCTTATGACCATTGCAATATTTTATGTTCATGTCAATCAATCCTTATAAAATAATGTTAAGCAAATATGATATTCAATTCTAAATAATAATAACAAATTCAATTTTGTGCAAATATTATGTTTATTTCAAATCATCTGATGTCAAAATGCTGTGGTAAAAATAATGAAACTCGACACACTTTTAAAACAAATTAACAAATTTATTTACAATAACTTCAAATAAAATTTATTTACACTATTTACAGTTTATAACTTATGACAACAAATAAAATAAAAATAGGAATACAAATATAAGAGGCTTACACTGTTATTAACTTATGTACTTAATAAGGAATTACACATTCCTTCAAATGCTATATTAATAATATTACAGTGTATTTTTCTTAAACTTAGATTTTAAATAAATAGTTGTACTTTAATTACTACAAATAACAATATGTTAAGACTATTTATGTAGCATGTGTACATAATGTAGCTTTACCTATTAAATAACTACATTACTTAAATATCATTTATAATATATTATAATGTATTCACTTTATTACTAGCATTGCTTAATATCTGTATATAAAATCAATATCTCTTTATAATGTAAAACAAATGATTGGCTATAATTATATTCCACCTAATGTAATTCCTGTTATATGTTTTATAAAATATGCATTTTATATCTGTATTATTCAAACATTAATATTTAAATCATTTATCAATTTTAAATTCATAAAACATTACATTAGATAAATTTTATGATTCCTTTCTGTGTAAAATCGGAAGATTTTACCCTATGTGCTTTACTAACCTTTCTAATAAATTTCTATCCATAAAACATATTCTAAACTCATTTAAAACATTTTCCGGAAAACAAATATCAACTTCAAATAAAATATTCATTATCCAAATTACTCATACTATATTGTCTATACTTAGTAAACTTTTCAATCTGAATATAAGCCTCTACCTAAAACGTAACTTAACTTATTCAATAAACAGAAAATAAAATAGACTTTTAAAATCCTTTTCTGACTTGCAAAAATAAAATAATTACTTAGATAAATAATAAACATCATTTTAATACTAAGCATAAATAAAAATATCAAAATTATTTACGAAAGAATCATATAATTATTTCTAAGCTTTTACGTAATATTGTATCATGTTTATATTATAAATTAAAATTATGCATATTTTAATAAAGTTTGTTGTCAATATAATGTATGTGTTTTCATAATATATTTATCCATTCATTCTACAACAACATAATATTCAGTTGATCTAAAGAAAAACATATTAAATTCATTAAAATCATTATACAATATTTTTTTACCATAATAATAATATTGTCCATTCTGCTATCCAGTATGCTTCGGAATTTGCAGCTTCATAAAATAAAAATCATTCACATTTTCACTCATAAACATTCATTAGAATATTCCGTGTTATATTAATTATAAAAATAAGTTTATGTAATTAATTATTATATTATTTTTAAGTTACTATTTAATAAATGTACCTAACCTACTTTTTAAGAGTTTAATAATATTTAAATTTTATGTTAAATAAATAAAATAAAATCATATTACATAGTCCAGCGTCGATTTTTGTCCTACCATAAAAGTTCTAACAAATATCCTCCGTATAAAGTCAATAAAACACTATTTCCTGTTCCGTTGAATCACGTGTTTCTTGAAAGTTTATAATAAAAAATAAATGATAACGTTCTTTTAAAAAAAAATAAGTTCCACAAGAAAACAAATAAAATTAAAAAAAATAGTTTATAAGTTCTTTCTGAATCCAGATCTTCATAAAATATTGTTCAAAAGTTAATATTTCAAAACTAAGTTATAATTTATAGAATTATCCTTCAATTATTTTAAATTAACTTAGTTTGGCTTGGCTTAGTTTAACTTGATTTGGATATCCATGTATTACTTGCGCATTTGTAAATACCATATTCCGGTAAGAATTAATTTTTCCATCTATAACGTCCAGCGTTTAGATAACTTTAATAAAATAATTTTATTATATTACGATTTTTTTAAAATACTTATACTTATAATATATTTGCCTTTTCAAATTATCAATCTCTAGTCTTTTAAGCATAAAGACTTAACAAGGCAAGTATTTATTTAAAATTATTACCGCTTCTTATATCTTTCCTTAAGATACATATTTTACTTCTATAATTTGTCACAATACTTTCTTTTACAGAAATATTTATATTTTTTTAAAATATCTATTAGTAATAGACAATAGTAATTTAACTTTTGAAAACTATTTATAGTCCAAAATACTACTTTTCTCCATCTTATAGTTTTCTGTACTAATCCAGCGTCTGTTACTTTTATAACATAAAGTTTCTGATATATTTCTCCGATGTGTGAGGTTTCCATTGATTATTTGTACGTAAATTGAGTTTCGATATCGAGAAGATAATAGGGAATTATTACGTTTCTACTGCATATTCATTACTTTAAAAATATTATAAATTATTCAATAACACTCTTCTGATTTTACAACTGATTTTAAGAGCGTTTATAAATTTACTCAGCTAATTTTTAATAGCACAAACGACTTAGAAGTTTTATTGTAGAGAGACCCCCTCAACAATTGAATCCAGCTTATATACTGCCAGAAACTCCTTATCTGATTGGTAGATTTAAACAATCAAAATTTCTTATTTACATATTTACCAACACAATATTAAAAATAAATAATAATGACTTATTTAATATTTAATATTTTTACATTTTTAAAAATAATTTTATCGTTTATTTAAATCTATTAAACATTCTTTTGAAATATTATTCTCACTTAATTTAAATCTTAACTTTTATAAGATCATTTTAAAATAAACTAAATCTTTTTTATACGTAATATTTTTAAGACAATATTTTTAAAATCAAATTTAATATTTCACATTAATATCTTTATTTTTATCTCGTGATAACTCACGTATTATTTATAAATTTATAACATGATTTTTTTAAAATAATTATGCAACTTTATTAGACAACTTCCACGCATGTGTGTGTAACATCTATTCTTTATAACACAAGAACGCTTGCTGTCGTCTAAAAATAAACTTAACAATTGCTTTTTTAAAATAAATATTTATTTTTAAAAATAAATAAGATATTATATCAGATTTTAAAATAATTATTTGATATGATTAAAATCAAATATTAATCTCAATTTAAATACTTATAATTTAAAACATTTTTATTCACTTTTAACATATATTTCAAATTAAATAAATAT
Source organism: Epiperipatus broadwayi (assembly GCA_028023455.1). Classification (NCBI taxonomy): domain Eukaryota; kingdom Metazoa; phylum Onychophora; class Udeonychophora; order Euonychophora; family Peripatidae; genus Epiperipatus; species Epiperipatus broadwayi. The sequence goes on along the minus strand of JAQFVV010000958.1, from coordinate 7,645 downwards.
TTTTGTCTAATTTTAACTTATCTTTTAAATATTTTAGCTTCAAACGTTTGTTATTAAATTTATTAATGCAGTATATAATATAATCATCATCATCTTAAATATCTTCCCAATATCAACACAATTCACATATCAAACACTCATAGATTGCTTTAATTAAACTTATGGTAACATTACCACAAGCAAAGTCAACATCACATCTTTAAAATACCTCTTAAATTTAAAATTTTCCACTAGATTAGCACAAAACTTAAATGGTGACCCATACAAAAGGGCACATATTCCCCTCCTTCGGATAAAATTTTAAATTTAACATCCATTCTTTATCATCTTCAATCCCCATTTATCAATTTTATCTTTCTTATCATTTAAATATCATAACACATTACTTTATCACAAAGTTTCATAAAGCATTAAATATTATCTTAAATTTCACTAAGAAAACACTTTTAAATAAACTACAATGACTTCTTTACTTCCTAAATTAAGTTTCACTTCTCTTTACTTATCTCTTAATTAGGTTACCTTCACTTTTCTAATATTTCTACAAATATCAAGTATTTAAATTCTTTTAAATACACCTTTACGTAAACTACTAAAAATACATATTACTATAGTTAATACTATATTTTAAACTACTCTATGTATTTTATTTACAACTTATTGCTAATTTCATTAGCAATCTTATAGATTATTATTCAGCAAATCTATATATTTCTCTTTTAAAATGATTAACTTCATCTTTTAAGATTGATCTCTTTCATGATCACTACCTTACTACAAATTAATCTTTTATAAGATTTAATTATATATACTTTAAACATATGAGTTTTATACTCTTTAACTCTATTATTTAACTTCTTGTTTAAAATATATTTACTTCAATAGCTAATTCCATTTCTACTTAGTCATTATGACAAAACTTATTTCTTCTTAAAATATCATTTACATATTTTGTAAATTTCTTCAACTAAAACTTTATTCATTCTGCTAATTTATCACATAATAAATTATTTCCTTATGTGAATAAAGCAAGTATTTAAACATTACATTAAAATATCTATTCACAACATTTTACGATTGTAACTCACACATCAGAAGGAAAAAAAATTAAATTCCTTGCATTATACGTCACTTTTTCCCCATCTAGTGTGGTTAACATCAAGGTATTTTTACCTTACTTTAAAAGTTGCAAACATAGAAATATCTCATGTTTGTTTTACAAAGCCCAAAAAAAAAAAAATAATATAATGTCATAACGCATTATCAAACACACATATCTTCTTTAAGAATCATTGGTCTTAATTATTATATATCTTCTTTAAATCTAAACTTTAATTTTCTTTCTCCTTTCTTAAATCTCACCTTAACTTTTCCTATCTTCTTACCTTTATTAAGATTATTCTCAAGAAAATCTGTTATAAATTTCTCATACTTTGGATATTTAAGTCTTACTTTTATCTTGCTTAAATCTTTATTCCAATTAAGTTTTCCATTTATAACATCATTATTAAGTATTAAGTTCCTAATTTCTTCAAATAATATTTCTTTAAAAATATCAGCTTGTACATGAATATTTTTATCATCAATAATACATTTAGATATCACTTCTTGCAGTTTATTCTTAAATTTATTACCACTGATATCTATAATTTTAAATAATTCATGCTCCAACAACTTTAAATACTTTTGCTTTGAAGATTTTGACTTTATCTTCGTAAATCTCCCAAATCTTTTATCATCAACATAATATTTCTTTAAATTATTAATTTGGTCCATAATTCTTTCTCCATCTAACTTCTCATAGGATTTACACATTCCTATCATTTCTTTAGTTAATGTAAAATACGCTTTGGAATTTTCCAGTATTTTTTCATATAATTCATTCCTACTATTAATTATTTTAATAGATTTTATAGGAATCTCTTTTCCATTCTGAACTACATCTTCTTTAATACTTCTAACTTCTTCATTAATATGATTTATATCATACTTTACTTCATAAATTTCATCTTTTACATTTAAATTATTACTCTCTATTTTCTGATCTAACTCACTATTTTTTACTTGCCATTGGCTAGTAGATTCTTCTATTTGCTCTTTCACATCTTTAATTATATTTTCTGACAATTCTCTAAATTTTCTGCCTAAAAATTCTTCGTTTCTATCATGACTTTTTATTACATCTAACCTTATAGATTCAAGTACTTCCCCCTGTTTACTCAATTTTCTATCTAGATTATCCATTTTTATATTTATATTTTTTATCTCGTTCCTAATAGAATTATTATCTTCTTTTAAAGAATCTAATTTAAGACTATTTTTATAACTCTCCTCTTTCATTTCTTTCATATCTTCTTTTAAAGACTTATTCTCCTCTTTCATTTCTTTTTTCATATCTTCTTTTAAAGAATCTAATTTAATATTATTATCCTCTTTCATTGAACTCATACCTTGCATTATCATTTTAAAATATTTCTCAAAATCAGACTTTGATAAGTTCTCTACATCTTTCTCAGTTTTCACTGCTTCTTTTTCTACAGTTTTAAAAATTATCTCCTCCTCCTCTATTTCACTATCCATATTTTGAGTATTTTCTAATACCATCTCTGAATTCGCTGATTTTTCGATTACTTTGCTCTCCCCACAATTATTATCTTCTACAACAAAATTTGACATTTCAACTTCTAAATCTTTATCCCAACTATCCATTTTTATTTTTAAAATTCAATCCTAACAATATGCAGTACTTATTATTTTATACTTTTTTTAAAATACAATTCCCCATCAACCTTCCCATCTCCACTCAACTCACTTTTACAATCAATCATATAATAGTATCCTCAAAAACTCTACATTACTTACTATTAAATAATTATATACATTTCAATAACAAAATTGTGTCATATCATTTATTTTTACACCTATGACCCACAGACAATTTGCACATAATATATAATATTAAATATCCATTTAAAATATTTCAAGAATTGATATGGTCATATTATAATATAATTATTTGCCACATTTCATGGTTTGCATACTTATTTATTTTATTAACTTAAAATCAACATAGTATTTAACTTCAAAGAATAATCATATTACAGATACCACATAAAATATAATACTCTACTAATAAAATTTTATTTTAATTTTATTTTAATTTTATAATCAACATCTAATCAACTATAAATATTATTATAAAATACTAATTATACTTATCACTTTATTCTCCTACATATATTAATCCTAAAATTATATATCTTAATCCTTAATTAAATATTTAGCCTAAAACGTTGTGGCCAAAAACTTTCTTGACCATCTATCGGGCTGATAAAATTATAACTTTAACATATCAAACCGATAATGTTTAAACATCTAAATCCTACCTAAACATCTCATGCCAATAACGTTGAGCGCCAAAATCAACTTACCCTTTGTACCCTTACTTCTTGATATATAAAATAGTTTAAAATACAACTAGCTCAGTTACATTATTATGCTTAATTAAAATTTGCATATCTATCTTTAATATACTTTTATATTATCATATATTAATTAAATTTATTATCAATCATCAAAAATCAATATAGTTCTAGATTATATTAATTAAATAAGTATTTATAAAATTATGAGACTGCGAAGTAAAATTACAAAATAATAAGCAGATTTACACTGAGTCAATATCTCCCAAGATACTGTCTCAATGGCATAAGAATACTACCCCTACCTTATCACCTTACCACTACATCTATAGCATTCTTATGGCTTTAAATGAAATGAATTATCTTTAATAATACTAAAATAATTCCTAACTTTAACTTAAAATATAATTAAATAATCTCAGGTTCTTCTAAGCTGTTTTAAAATAATAATAACTCATGTAAATAAGTATGATGTGGGATTTTATATCAAACTTAAATACACCTAACTTATTTTAATAATAATAATAATACTAATCTTAGAGTGTAATTTAATCTCATCTACTTCTATGATATAATTAATCATTAAATAAATAAACAAACATATGTATATTTTTTATTTCATATGGTATCTTCATTTTAAAATAGATCAAAAATCTTATACTTAATAGTCTGTGGCAATAAACAATATTGTATTCTTATAATGTGCATTATAATCATCTTATGACCATTGCAATATTTTATGTTCATGTCAATCAATTCTTATAAAATGATGTTAAGCAAATATGATATTCAATTCTAAATAATAATAACAAATTCAATTTTGTGCAAATATTATGTTTATTTCAAATCATCTGATGTCAAAATGCTGTGGTGAAAAATAATGAAACTCGACACACTTTTAAAACAAATTAACAAATTTATTTACAATAACTTCAAATAAAATTTATTTACACTATTTACAGTTTATAACTTATGACAACAAATAAAATAAAAATAGGAATACAAATATAAGAGGCTTACACTGTTATTAACTTATGTACTTAATAAGGAATTACACATTCCTTCAAATGCTATATTAATAATATTACAGTGTATTTTTCTTAAACTTAGATTTTAAATAAATAGTTGTACTTTAATTACTACAAATAACAATATGTTAAGACTATTTATGTAGCATGTGTACATAATGTAGCTTTACCTATTAAATAACTACATTACTTAAATATCATTTATAATATATTATAATGTATTCACTTTATTACTAGCATTGCTTAATATCTGTATATAAAATCAATATCTCTTTATAATGTAAAACAAATGATTGGCTATAATTATATTCCACCTAATGTAATTCCTGTTATATGTTTTATAAAATATGCATTTTATATCTGTATTATTCAAACATTAATATTTAAATCATTTATCAATTTTAAATTCATAAAACATTACATTAGATAAATTTTATGATTCCTTTCTGTGTAAAATCGTTATTTTACCCTATGTGCTTTACTAACCTTTCTAATAAATTTCTATCTATAAAACATATTCTAAACTCACTTAAAACATTTTCCGGAAAACAAATATCAACTTCAAATAAAATATTCATTATCCAAATTACTCATACTATATTGTCTATACTTAGTAAACTTTTCAATCTGAATATAAGCCTCTACCTAAAACGTAACTTAACTTATTCAATAAACAGAAAATAAAATAGACTTTTAAAATCCTTTTCTGACTTGCAAAAATAAAATAATTACTTAGATAAATAATAAACATCATTTTAATACTAAGCATAAATAAAAATATCAAAATTATTTACGAAAGAATCATATAATTATTTCTAAGCTTTTACGTAATATTGTATCATGTTTATATTATAAATTAAAATTATGCATATTTTAATAAAGTTTGTTGTCAATATAATGTATGTGTTTTCATAATATATTTATCCATTCATTCTACAACAACATAATATTCAGTTGATCTAAAGAAAAACATATTAAATTCATTAAAATCATTATACAATATTTTTTTACCATAATAATAATATTGTCCATTCTGCTATCCAGTATGCTTCGGAATTTGCAGCTTCATAAAATAAAAATCATTCACATTTTCACTCATAAACATTCATTAGAATATTCCGTGTTATATTAATTATAAAAATAAGTTTATGTAATTAATTATTATATTATTTTTAAGTTACTATTTAATAAATGTACCTAACCTACTTTTTAAGAGTTTAATAATATTTAAATTTTATGTTAAATAAATAAAATAAAATCATATTACATAGTCCAGCGTCGATTTTTGTCCTACCATAAAAGTTCTAACAAATATCCTCCGTATAAAGTCAATAAAACACTATTTCCTGTTCCGTTGAATCACGTGTTTCTTGAAAGTTTATAATAAAAAATAAATGATAACGTTCTTTTAAAAATAATAAGTTCCACAAGAAAACAAATAAAATTAAAAAAAAAATAGTTTATAAGTTCTTTCTGAATCCAGATCTTCATAAAATATTGTTCAAAAGTTAATATTTCAAAACTAAGTTATAATTTATAGAATTATCCTTCAATTATTTTAAATTAACTTAGTTTGGCTTGGCTTAGTTTAACTTGATTTGGATATCCATGTATTACTTGCGCATTTGTAAATACCATATTCCGGTAAGAATTAATTTTTCCATCTATAACGTCCAGCGTTTAGATAACTTTAATAAAATAATTTTATTATATTACGATTTTTTTTAAAATACTTATACTTATAATATATTTGCCTTTTCAAATTATCAATCTCTAGTCTTTTAAGCATAAAGACTTAACAAGGCAAGTATTTATTTAAAATTATTACCGCTTCTTATATCTTTCCTTAAGATACATATTTTACTTCTATAATTTGTCACAATACTTTCTTTTACAGAAATATTTATATTTTTTTAAAATATCTATTAGTAATAGACAATAGTAATTTAACTTTTGAAAACTATTTATAGTCCAAAATACTACTTTTCTCCATCTTATAGTTTTCTGTACTAATCCAGCGTCTGTTACTTTTATAACATAAAGTTTCTGATATATTTCTCCGATGTGTGAGGTTTCCATTGATTATTTGTACGTAAATTGAGTTTCGATATTGAGAAGATAATAGGGAATATTAAGTTTCTACTGCATATTCATTACTTTAAAAAATATTATAAATTATTCAATAACACTCTTATGATTTTACAACTGATTTTAAGAGCGTTTATAAATTTACTCAGCTATTTTTTAATAGCACAAACGACTTAGAAGTTTTATTGTAGAGAGACCCCCTCAACAATTGAATCCAGCTTATATACTGCCAGAAACTCCTTATCTGATTGGTAGGTTTAAACAATCAAAATTTCTTATTTACATATTTACCAACACAATATTAAAAATAAATAATGACTTATTTAATATTTAATATTTTTACATTTTTTAAAAATAATTTTATCGTTTATTTAAATCTATTAAACATTCTTTTGAAATATTATTCTCACTTGATTTAAATCTTAACTTTTATAAGATCATTTTAAAATAAACTAAATCTTTTTTATACGTAATATTTTTAAGACAATATTTTTAAAATCAAATTTAATATTTTACATTAATATCTTTATTTTTATCTCGTGATAACTCACGTATTATTTATAAATTTATAACATGATTTTTCAAAATAATTATGCAACTTTATTAGACAACTTCCACGCATGTGTGTGTAACATCTATTCTTTATAACACAAGAACGCTTGCTGTCGTCTAAAAATAAACTTAACAATTGCTTTTTTAAAATAAATATTTATTTTTAAAAATAAATAAGATATTATATCAGATTTTAAAATAATTATTTGATATGATTAAAATCAAATATTAATCTCAATTTAAATACTTATAATTTAAAACATTTTTATTCACTTTTAACATATATTTCAAATTAAATAAATATTTTTGTCTAATTTTAACTTATCTTTTAAATATTTTAGCTTCAAACATTTGTTATTAAATTTATTAATGCAGTATATAATATAATCATCATCATCTTAAATATCTTCCCAATATCAACACAATTCACATATCAAACACTCATAGATTGCTTTAATTAAACTTATGGTAACATTACCACAAGCAAAGTCAACATCACATCTTTAAAATACCTCTTAAATTTAAAATTTTCCACTAGATTAGCACAAAACTTAA